>PVHP010038580.1:0-17100 GCA_004024765.1 Zapus hudsonius | reverse complement strand
GAATTGTGTATATTTGCTAACCTACACTGATCTCACACTCCAATGGAGATTGTGTTTGTCTTTTTGAGGATGCAGCGAGAGAGCTGGGGCCCATCTAACCCTACCAACCAACCGTAGGCCGATAGCTGAGATTCTGGCAAGAGAGGAGCCACCACAGTCATATCGTGGAGGATCCAAATGGAACCCCGCAGAGAATGACGGGATGAACAAGGGCCCACAGCCACAGCCATTAAATCAACACAGGATAAGCCAGTGAGACAGAAACCAAAGATCTTAGACACAAAGACCCCTAAACTCACAACCTTAAAGCAGCCTTAAGACTCATCCGCCACGACTCAGGGAACTGAGCGGAAGAGGGGGCAGAAAGATTGTAAGAGCCGTGGTGGGGGAGACTGTCCAGAGGCATGGCACCCCTCAGTGACAACACACTTGGGCCAGGAGGACCGGGATGAGTACTAGGCTATCCATGGTCCCCAGTCACAAGGACTGATCCAGACGACCCATGGAGGAGGTTATCTAGCGGAGTGGGGAGGGGAGGGCAGTGGGGAATTGGGGATAACAACTCATTGTTTGCCCACTGAATAATTATGGACAATAAATATATATTTAAGACTTAAAAAAAAGAAAGTATTTTACTGATGGAAGAAAAGACAAGATTAGAAAACTGTTAAAAGTTTGTTTCCTATATTTTCTAGCTGATGATGGATAATGCTATCTAGAAATCCCAAGATGAGGTATAATTATTGTGTCTCTATAGATATAAATTTGGCTTCAGAAAAGACATAAACATTTCAATATAAAAATATCTTTTTTTTCTTTTTCCTCTTTCCTTTTCCTCAAATGTCAATATTTAGGAGGCAGAGGTTGTGAGAAATGTTACCTAGAGCTGCAAGGGCCATCGTGTGCCCTTGTCTGTCCCTGGGGGCACCGAACCCCTTGGCTTCTTGTCCACCTGCGCTGATCACTTTGAAGGACAAGAAGATGGGGCTTTGTAAACTGTCAACTCACGATGAGCCACGGACACGAGGTTGTGGGAGAAGACTCGAGGCAGACAGAGAAGATAATGACCAAGTCACACAATCAATGAAAGCAAGGGGCTGGGAGACTTGGGGATTCCTCTGGTATCATCCATAAACCTGCATTTCTGGATAACAGTACATTTTGGTCAGGTGACCACTTTAGAATTTGCATGGTGTTGGGTTTTGGCAATGGCGAAGCCACTGCAATGATGAAATTCACACAACTAAGGTGTGTGAGGTGAAATTTTGGTTAACTATGGAATGTAAGCTTACTTTAAAGATTTTTTTTTAACCCTCTAATAGGATGGGAAAGATCATTATTTAATCTAAATATTTTATTTTAGTTTGTTTGCTTTCAAATTGTTAGAGGCTAGAGCCCGAGAGAGTGTTGGTAAATTGTAGTCATCCACAAATTGAAAAGTCAGAAACATTTAAAAATAAAAATAGTCACCAGTAAAATGTTCTCTTAAGGTCAAAATGAAATTCCTGGATGTGATTACCCGCCCCCACCACACGTTCTACTACAGGAACCACTTCTTACACTTGACATAAACCTTTAACTTTTCCCCTCAGACAGCTATGTCTCCTGGAGTCCTTTAGCTAAGGTTCGTGCTTTACTTTCCTCCTCGCTCTACTCAATAGTTCTTTATTTAGCTTGCTTTATTTTTAAAATGTCCCACCCAAGCACTTAACTGGTTTCCAAAGACTTGTATAGATAACAAGACAAAAGTCCATTGACCAGGGCCTGGGGGATGGCTCAGTGGTTGAGGCACTTGCCTGTTAAAGGCTGATGACCTGAGTTCAATTCCCCAGAGGAGAGCACACATCTGGAGTCTGTTGGTAGCAGCTAGAGGCCCTGGCATGCCCATTCTCTCTCTGTGTCTCTCTTCTATCTCTTTCTGCTTGCAAAGAGATAAAAAAAATTTAAAAATTCATAGAACATTTGATTTTTCCCAGATCAGGTAGTAATTTTCCTAGTTCATTTTCAGAAAAGTATGGCAAAGTAAATATTTAAAAAAATTATATTTTATTTATTTGTTTTTAAGCAGAGAGAGAGAGAGAGAGAGAGAGAGAGAGAGAGAGAGAGAGAGAGAGAGAGAAGAATGGATGTGCCAGGGCCTCTAGCCACTGCAAATAACTCCAGATGCAGGTGTCACTTTGGGCATCTGGCTTTATGTGGGTACCGGGGAATTGAACTGTGGCTCATTAGGCTTTGTAGGCATATGTCTTAACCACTGAGCCATCACTCCAGCCCTGAAAAGTAATTATTGAGATTAATGAAAAAGCAATTAAGAGGGAATAATACCATATACTATTTAAAAATTTATTTGAGAGAGAATGTGTGTGAGAAAGAGAGAGCGAGAGCGAGAGCGAGAGCGAGAGCGAGAGCGAGAGCGAGAGCGAGAGCGAGAGCGAGAGAGAGAGAGAGAGAGAGAGAGAGAGAGAGAGAGAGAGACTAGGCATGCCAGGGCCTCCAGCCACTACAAACGAACTCCATACACATGCACCACCTTTGTGCATCTGGCTTTTTGTGGGTCTTGGGGAACTGAGCTTGGGTCCTTCTGCTTTGCAGGCAAACGCCTTAACTGCTAAGCCGTCTATCCAGCCCCCTCATACACTACTTTTGGGGGAGGAATAAAAAATTCTCTGTGACTGGGAGAGAACAGCGGAACCAAGAAAGGAGCACTTGTGCAATGGAGGAGCCAAAACCTGGGGGAGGCAACAACAGCTTTTAAATTCGGCCAAATAATCCACATAGTGAGGGGGAGCCCTTAACTGGAACTGGGGACTTAGGGTGATATGCACTGGGAGCCGGACTCTGGGGCCCCAAATGAGAGACGCACTATGTGAGCAATTGACGGAGAGGCTACTAAAAATAGAATCTAGCTAATTCGGAAATGTGTATCTCAGTTAACCTATACTGATCTCACTCTCCAATGGAGATTCTGTTTGTATCTTTCAGAATGCAGCAAGAGAGCTGTGGCTCATCCTACCCTACCAATGAACTGCAGGCTGATAGCTGACATCCTGGCAAGAGATGAGCCACCCCAGACATACCGTGGAGGATCCGTATGGAACCCCGCAGAGAATGACGGGATGAACAAGGGATCCACAGCCACAGCCAATCAGTCAACACAGGATAAGCCAGTGAGACTGACACCAATGATTTTTGACACAACCTAAAGAAGAAGTATAGAGACCCCTAAGCTCACAACATTAAAGCAGCCTTAATACTCACCCACCACGACTCAGGGAACTGAGCGGAAGAGGGGGTGGAAAGATTCTGAGAGCCGTGGTGGGGGAGACTATCCAGAGGCATGGCACCCCTCAGTAACAACACAGTTAGGCCAGGAGAACCAGGCTGAGTACTAGGCTATCCATGGTCCCCTGCCACAAGGACTGATCCAGATGACCCATGGAAGAGGAGGATATCCAGCTGATTGGGGATGGGGAGGGGGGGCATTGGGGAATTGGGGATAACAACTCATTGTTTGCCCATTAAATAATGTAACTCATTATGGATAATAATAAAAAAATTCTCTGTGATAGCCAGGTGTGGTGGCGCATGCCTTTAATCCCAGCACTCGGGAGGCAGAGGTAGGAGGATCACCATGAGTTCAAGGCCATCTGAGACTACATAGTGAATTTCAGGTCAGCCTGGGCTAGAGCGAGACCCTACCTCGAAAAAACCAAAAAAAATTCTCTGTGGTAAGATAGTTTTCCATTTTCAAACATAGAGGTGTGACCTTCAACTTTTCTTCATCTGTGATTGGCCATTTCTAAATGCATTTCTCCCACATGTCAAGGGCGTGCTGCTGGTCTGCCATTGAAATTCCCCAGCCTTGGTCTCTTTATCTGTCAACAGGAATGAAAATCTTTAGCTCAGAAATGATGAAGGGATTTAATTGGTAAGAGGTTCAGCTCTTGGCATACAATAATGTCCACTGTGTGATAAGTTCCTTCCTCTCTTCCTCATTGACAGGAGCAAAAAACCAAAACACGTTTATCTGTATTAAGTACCTCTATGAAGACAGAGTGCAAAACTGTGTCATAATAGCACACAGCACCCAACATTTCCAGTATGTGTCATTGTTTTTCTGTGCAGATGGTCTGGGCCTCATACATTCTGCACATGGGGTGGACAGTTAGGCAGCTGGTCACATATTGCAGCCTTGAAAAGGTAGGTCATTGAGGATGAACCCTTTCTTCATAATCAGTAGCGTGTACAAACTGGAACTGAAATTGTAAGATTTTGGTCAAAAGAAAATGGGGTCGCAATTGTACCTCTGTCCTGGGTGGACATATGACTTCCTTAACTGCCTGAATCACACTACTTAGCAGGAGGATTTCTGACAAAGAACAAATGCTACCGTTAGCCCTTCCCTCAAAAAGTTAATCCAAATGGGTCTGCCAATCATCTGAAGAGGAAAATATTCCTTAGGAAAACTGTCTGTTCCCTAGACTTCAAAAACTAACATAGTTTTTTAGGATGTCAAGAACTAACATAGAAGCTGAGCGTGGTGGTGCACGCCTGGAGGCAGAGGTAGGAGGATCACCATGAGTTCAAGGCCACCCTGAGATTACACAGTGAATTCCAGGTCAGCCTGGGCTAGAGTGAGACCTGACCTCGAAAAATCAACCAAGTAACCAACCAACCAACCAACCAACCAACCAACCAACAAACAAACAAAACTAACATAGAGACTGCCTATAGACACTTGTATGTGGGCACAATGGTGTCTCTGGCCATTGTCCACTCTTCCCCTGGGGAAGGTTTTCTTCTGTCATCTCCCCAGCACCGTGTGCATTTGAAGAAGTCACTAAAGTGTATTTCAATACAAGGATTTTAGGTTTTCTGCATCTGTCCCAAACAGAAGTGAAAAGTGGAATTGTTAGATAATATTTGATGTTGTATTGAGTTGAAAAATAGCCAATAAGATAGAGTGTAAAATCAAATGAGGTGAAGATAGTCTATTTTTCCTTAGGAAAGAAAAACATATTGAAACTAATCTCTTTAATTTTTTTTTAGAAGAAGTTGCTTTGGAAGCTTAGACACAACTTTCAACTGCATTGCTATTATTTTCAATCTGTTAGGAGCTTCTTTTGAAATTCCGTTTAGTATTAAGTAAGGAATCTTGTTAATGGCACACACCTTTAATCTCAGCCTTTAAAGGGAGGTTGAGACAGGAAGAGTTCCAGCCCACCAAGAGTTACAAGATCCTGTCTCTGAGGTGGGAGGGGAGAGAGCTGGGGGGGGGGAGTGGGAAGGAAAGCTAGTTTCTATATGGTCATCATCTTGTATTTAGATCAAGTAGTTTTATCCAGTTATCATCTGCCTTTAGTTTGGCTTGATTCTAAAATATGAAACTTATTTTTTTAAACATTATCCATATTATATACATTGAATGAGCAAATAATCCCCATTTTCCCAATTTCTCTCTTCCCTGTTCCCAATCAGCTGGATATCCTTCTCCATGGGTAGTCTGGGGTCGTGGGGTAGGGGGTTATGGATAGCCTAGGAGTCAACCCAGTTCCACCACCATTTGTATGTTGTTACTGAGGGGGCCATGTCTCTGAATATTCTCCTCCACCATGGCTCTTACAATCTTTCCGTCCCCTCTTCCGCTCAGTTTCCTGAGTCATGGTGGGTGAGTATTAAGGCTGCTTTATTGTTGAGGTCTTGGGGGGGGGTCTCTGTACTTCTGCTTTAAGTTGTGTTGAAGATCATTGGTGTCTGTCTGGCTTATCCTGTGTTGACTGACTGGTTGCGGTTATAGGCCTCTTGCTTATCCCACCTCTCTCTGCAGGGTTCTATATGGATCCTTCATGGTAGGTCTGGGGTGGCTCATCTCTTGCCAGGATGTCAGTTATCGGCCTGCGGTTTGTTGGTAGGGTTGGAGGATCCATAGCTCTCTCGCTGCCTTGTAAAAAAAATGATACTTATTTTGATGGGAAAAAGACTTCTTAATCAAACCATTATGATAGTCAAGCAGTTCCCTTAGTGTTTGTTGGAAGGCAGTTCCGAACTGGAGCTGCAGAGCCTTGACATATTGCTACCAGCTCCGATGGGACAGTCTTTGGTGTGGATAAATTCAGGTAGATTTGTTCAAACTAAGTGCCATTGGCTGTAGTCATGTCTTTTGAATGTAAATATTTATGCGGTGAAATATGGATCATTTGCAGCTGAGAAAGCTCATAAAAAAAACAAATGCAGTGAGTCTTTAACCAGAGTCTGCTGTGTGCAGCTACAGAGTCTAGAAACTTCTGAAGAGGAAAGAACAATGCAAAGTCCCCTGAGCCAAGATGAAGCCGCGATGCTCCTTTAGCCTCACATGGCTTTGTTTAGTATATGATTAAATCTGAGCGAGCCATCATGGAGCGTCGTCATGAACACTGGGCGGTCCATGGTTTGAGACAGGAGCAGGGAAACGACATGAACTTCTTTGAAAATGAACCCAGGCTTTGATGTTAGCGAATATATAAATAGCAACAGGATAGAAAGGTTAAAATATTCCGAATCTGTTTGGGTTTGCTTATTAATAAAAAAGAGAGCGATTGGGTAGTAAAAAAGGGAAGAGCTGAAAAGGAAAAAAAAAACCTCATCCAGGGCTTTGCTTAGGAACTTTTGTGAGACTAAATAAAACGGAGAGAGGGTGGGAAGTAAATAAATCCTTGAACAGGGCCTCCTGGACTCTCTGCGGGGACAGCTGTCTTAGGGCCCTGGGTTTTGTCCTGCCAGGTTTAAACCCTTCTCAAAGGGGTGCCAAACCCCTCCTTTCCCACAACTCCAGCCTCTGCTGATCGTCCCCAAGGTGATGGATTCTTTCTCTCTACCCATATTGTCACCCTGGGACCTGAGCAAACCAGGACTTTCCCAAAACTCAGTAGCTGTGCTCTGCAAACCTTTCGAGCAGTATCTGCCTCATATCAGGTCAGAAATTTTCTTGTGGAAATGATTTTGGTATTGTGTGGCATCATTTAAAAAAATAAATCTGTCCCTTTTAAACTAAAGCCCATGGATAATTTACATTGCTGCCAGAAATGTGCTTATTTTTACTTTTATTAAGTGCCAGGGGACCAACACCACTGGGCCCCTGAGGGCATGTAACCTTGTGGCTGTGTACTTCTGCCAGGTCCATGTCTGGGAAGGAGGGCCTCCCCGAGGGAGGAGAATGCCCCCTGACATGTCCTGACATTCAGACCTGGCCCAGGAACAGCTATGGTCAGGCTGCCTGAAACCCACATGGAAAGAGTTAATTACACAAGCAGAGTTTCTGGGACAGATAAAACAGATGTGTTGCTACAACAGAAAACCAGAAAATTGATAGTTTAACGACAACTCCCAAATCCTTGTATCACAAAAGTAGTTCTCTCTACTTTTTACCTTCCCTAGCTCAGGAGGCTAAAATTCTTCACGAGTTAAGTGAAAGAGCCAGACATTGACCTACATATGATCATATGATTTCATTTATCCAAAATGACCAGGATGGCCAGTATGCAAAGACAAAAAAAAAACAAAAACAAAAAAAAAAAAACAGAGTTCGAGGACTGGGATGAAGAATGACTTCTTTTTTTTAACGTTTTTATTGGCTTAAAATTATATATGTTAACACAACAATATGCTCAGTATCATAGATTCTTAGATAAAGCCATTGAATCCATGATGACAATCCTTCATATGCATTAGTTATTCTCGCCCCCCATGACTCTTACTTTCTTTCCGTCTCCTCTTCCTCAGATTTCCCTGAGTCCTAGTGGGTGAGTTTAAATTTTGCATAGTTATTAGGTTTGTAAGAGTCTGTAAATTTGTGTTTTGGACAATTTTGGGCACCCTTGGTGCCTCTCTCCATTATCCTTCCCTAGGTTATCTGCCTTGCTGTGGGAATAGATCTTTTGCTCGTCATCCCCCTTTCTTAGAGGTTGTGTTAGGGCTCTACATGGATCGTCTCCTGCTTGGGTGTCCCCTGTCACATCAGGTCCCTTTGGTGAAGTTCAGTTGTCGCCGGTTCTCGTTGCTTTCTGAAAGCGGAGAGTGAGATCATTATTGGTCAATTGACACAAATATTGCTAGGTTGGTGAGCGTTTGTAGGGTGTGGCCTTTCTGAGGACCTATGGTTAGTGAGGACTTTTCCACATAGATGGGGTTCTTGGTCCCCATTCAAGGTTGCCTTGGGTCCCCTTACCAGTCAGGGGTTCCCTGCGTCTGAGCGGATCTCATAGCCAATTAGCCAGCTGTTGATTACCCACCTTGGTTGGGCACCACTATTGCACAGATGGGCACTTCTTGACTTGCTTGTCTGTGCCATATAGCAGTGTGTTCTGCACTCTCAGGCCATCAGTTGATGTAACTTGAAGATGCCTCCTGCCCACTCAGGATATAGTTGGTCTGGTTCCCCTGGCAGCACGTGCAACACCTTCCAGCATCACCCAGGCTGCCCATCTGGGAGCTGATTTCATTTCTGGATTCAGCAGGGTCTTTCTGTGTTGTGTGATATCAGTCCATGGAGTCTTCAGCAATAGGGTCTTATCTTTTGCCTGAGGTGGGTATTCAAGGGCTGTGACAAAAGTTTGTCTTATTTTAGGGACCATGTGGGTCACTCCGGTCATGACTTCTTAATGGATAAGAGATTAAAAAATATATATTCTTTGTAAATATTTAGTATTTATTTGTAAGCAGAGAGAGAGAGAGGGAGGGAGAGAGAATGAGAATGGGCATGGCAGGCCCTCTTGCCATTATAAGAGAACTCCAGGTGCACATGCCATCCTGTGTGTCTGACTTTACATGGGTACTGGGGAATTGAACCCAGGCCAACAGCATTGCAAACCAGTGCCTTTAACCACTGTGCCATCTTCCCAGCCCTTTTTTGCTGTTTTTTTTTTTTGAGGTAGAGTCTCGCTCTAGCCCAGGCTGACCTGGAATTCAGTATGTAGTCTCAGGGTGGCCTTGAACTCATGGCGATCCTCCTACCTCTGCCTCCCAAGTGCTGGGATTAAAGGTGTGAACCACCACACCCAGCAAGAGATATTTTTTAATCCCCCCTACCTCACTACCACAAATTTTCTGTCTACTTTCCCAGATTTTGAGAAACATGAGGGGCCAGCACATCTGGAGTGCAATAGGGTAAGCCTCTTCCTGGGGAAGCCACCTCCTTTTTGAAAATATTTACTTATATGAGAGAGAGAAGGGGAGAGCGCACACTTGTACCGTTTTGTGCATCTGGCTCCATTGGGCCCTGGGGATGGAACGGGGCTCTCGGGTTTGGCAAACAAGCACTTTTAATCACTGAGCCATCTCTCTAGCCCCCCCCCAATACCTTCTTTACCCCGTTATCCCCTTGCCAGAAAAGAAAGGATATGAGACAGCTTATGGAAAAGGTTTTGGAATAGATTGTAATGATGGGTTGTACGACATTGTGAAGGTGATTAATTCAACTGAATTGTACACTTTCATTAAAATGGTGAAATTTAACAGGAAAGAAGGGAACCAATTGGGCAGAAGGAGGGATTTACCAGGAGTGGGAAGGGGATAAGGGAGAGTAATGGATGTGAATATGATCAAGATACATTATCTACATGAATAAAATTATCACAGATAAAATAATAAATTTAAGAATGAAACAAAAATGGTGAATTTTGTTCTCATGTCTATTTTACCAAATTCAATGATTTTTTTTTCTTCCTTAAACACAAATGAAATGTAAACAGGGGAAGTAATCGTTAAGTCATCTGTATTTCTTCATCAGTACCAGTGTGATTACTTTTGAGTATTCAAGGGTTCTCTTAGCAAGACGGATTGTTGGACAAAAGCAGAAAACTGCGATGACTAGGCAAAGCTTGGTTGAACTTGTGAGGAAAGCATGTGAAGGTAGGTCAACGGAGGCGAACCCGAGATCATGACATTATGAATCAACTCCGCTGAGCCTAGAATTGCTCCAATGCTTACTTAAGTACTGCTTTTTAGAATTTTTTTTGAGGCAGCGTCTCACTGAGCTCAGGCTGACCTGGAACTCACTCTGTAGTCCCAGGCTGGCCTTGAACTCACAGTGATCTCATACCTCCGCCTCTTGAGTGCTGGGATTAAAGGTGTGCACCACCAGGCCTGGAAAGTGTGGTTTTACTTTGCTCCTGTGAAAGTATTTCTGGAAATAGATTGTCCTTCCCAACGTGGGTGGACCCCATTTAATCTATTCAAGATCCGCATAGAACAAAAAGATTGCATAAAAATGAATTTGTTCTCTCTGCCTGCCTTTGAACTGGAACATTAGTGGCTTCATGAGCCCCCCCCTCTCTCTCTCTTTTAATAACAGCAACAACCACTTTTATTAGTGTGTATTAATTGTCCAAAGTAATGGATTTTATTATGACTTTCCATACATGCTCACTTTGATGATAATATTCACTCTATTACTTTTATGTCTCCCTAGAGATGCCAAAGGGGACAGTACAATAGATCCAAATGAAATCGAGGAAATATTTTGAAAAATTATACTTTAATAAATAGGATAACTTGTTGGGGAGAGGGTCACAGCCCCCTGGCCCCCTGTGGGGTAGCCCAAATCTCACTGGCCAGCAGGAGACGGGCTCCATGGGGGAGAGGTGAAAGTGACAGCCAGAACAGACAGACGTGGCTGGGAGACATGTCGGGCACATCTCAAAAATTTATTCCAGCATCCAAACCTTATATAACCCAAGGCTGCCTTGTATAGCCTTATCTCTCTCAAAAGGAAGCTCAGCAAGCAGGAACAAAGCTTATTAGCACTCACTCCTATCACCTCTGCCTCCTGGAGACAAAGGCGTGCTAGGATCAAAGGCATGTGTTACCATGCTCTGTTCGGACCAAAGGTGTAAGCCACCTCGTCCGGCTGTACATTATATTCTAAAACTTAGCCCACAGACATTCAGTCAGGCTGGGACCCAACAGTAACTGAGAAGAAAAGGGTAAATTTCTTGATAACATGACCTACCAAAAATTAATCAAAAACATACGGAGGCTGGAAAGATGGCTCAGTAGTGAAAGGTACTTGCTTGCAAAGCTGATGTCCTGGGTTCAATTCCTCAGTATTCATGTAAAGGCAGATACACTAAGAGGCGTATGTGTCTGGAGTTTTTTTTTGCAGTGGCAGGAGGTCCTGGGGGTAGCCATTCTGTCTCTCTCTCTTTGGCTGTGTATATAAGTAAATAAATATTTAAAAAGGATATGAATAAGCCGAACACATGCATTGAGCCATGAGCTTCAAGTAGTTTTAAGATCTTCTGACAAAGCAAACCCCACAACTGGATGATTTCATTGTTGAATTCTCACAGTCCTTTAAAGAGAAAATTAACATCAATGTGCCTCAAATTATCTCATAAAATAAAAATTGTATAAAATCAATATTATCTCGATAACAATTGGGATAAAGATAGAGCCTAAACCAAAAGTACAGATTAATTTCTTTCATGAATATAGATACAAAAAAAAATCCTTCAATAAAATCCCCATAGACAAAATTCAACAACATTAAAAAAAAGAAAAATTTTAAAAAGGGTTTGATCAGAATGGCAGTCTTTCTTGTACGTCTATTTGTTGGGAGTTCACCTGTCACAGAGGAGCCTGTCCTTGCTGAGGGCTGGGTGACAAGGTGATAAACATATCACTTGTTCCTAAGTTCTGCAGGAGACCAAAACCAATCCAAGTGAACATGGGTCAGAAATTCTTGGATAGGAATAAACATGCTCTCAAACCTCCAAGTTCTGGAGTCATTATGTGCCATAAAAGCATTTGGTACCATTGCATCTTCTAGAGACAAGTGCTCAGCGACTTCTTGATGCGGATGGAGGTGGGCTGGGGGGAAGGGAAGATTCTCCCTGTCACATATTTTATGGAGAAAAGCAAATAAAAATTCCCAACTTCACATCTATGTTTCATAATTGCACTTTTCACCAATTGGGCCAAATGACTTCTTTTTTTAAAAATATTTTATTTATTCATTTTTCAAAGAGAGAAAGCGAGAGAAAGAGAGAGAGAGAGAGAGAGAGAGAGAGAGAGAGAGAGAGAGAGAGAGAGAGAGAATATGCACCAGGACCACCACCTTGTGGGTCTGGCTTATGTGGGTCCTGGGGAACTGAACCCTGGGCCTTAGGCACTGGAGGCAAGTGCCTTAACCGCTGAGCCATCTCTCCAGCCCCCAAATGACTTCTTGTAATTTGCCCTGGATTCCTTTAATTGGTTACCCCAAAGGAGAGCTCTCACAAGTCTCAATGCTTTGTTGAATTACAGGGAAGCAGATTGGACTGCCTCTCCCTTTGGGGCTCTTTATAGACTGTCCTCCACACCCTCTCCTTCCTTCCCTGCTGTTCAGACCCATCCAGTCACAAAGAACTACTCGCTCCACATTCCCAGGGGACTGGGGCCCTTTGCGCAGATCCTACAGTAACTTCATTTCCTCCATCTGAAAGTTCCTTTGCCTGCTTTGTTCCTATTCTGCGATCTGCAAACACCCTGTCGCATGTCCTGAATCTTGGAGATCACATCGCACTGGACCATGACGTAGGAAACAATTCTTTTGAGAATAAATTTCGGCTTTTTAAAAATTGGTCTTTGGTTAGGGCCGGCCATGGTGGCGCACCCCTTTAATCCCAGCACTGGGAGGCAGAGGTAGGAGGATCTCCATGAGTTCAAGGCCACCCTGAAACTACATAGTGAATTCCAGGTCAGCCTGGGCTAGAGGGAGGCCCTACCTCAAAAAACCTAAAAAGAAAAGAAAAGAAAAGAAAAAAAGAATTGTAAGTGAAATCTTCCGTAAGGTGATCTGACTAGCTCTTGCTTTGTAGTGGGTAACACAGGGAAGGAATTCAGTAACTCCAGAGACTGCTTCTACAGGCCTGACCAGCCCTTTATTGTCTTGGTATGCTTGTGTTACTGCAGCAAAATACCACAGGCACAGCACTTTAAAAAGTTGTTGAAATTATAGTTCTCATAGTTCTGGAGTCTGCAAAGTCAATGTGTCAATGAACGCTGACCTTAGGTGTCTGGTGAGTCTTCTTTCTAGATCTTTACATGGTAAAACAAACAAACAAACAAACAAAAAACAAACAAACAAAAAGACCTTAGCTATTTCCAGCCTTTGGGGGTCTGGTCTCCAGTTCAGTGCACTCCATGGACTTCTCAAAACAGGAGATTCAGGTGTTTCTCTTAGCTCTGGCCTTATCCAATTTGTGAATTCATATAGCCTGCTTGGGCTTTATTTCTCTCATCTTTGAAATGAAGAGAATGGATTCGATACTCTTTAAGACCCAACTCAGCTCTAACCCCTTGTGATTAGCTGTGTAATAATCTCCCCCTGTCCTTTCTTCCCACTGTCCCTTGCGGGTCTTCTCTTTTTCCTGAAACTCCTGCACGGATGGACCTGACTTTCAATGGTGTGACTGCAAGTTTTCAACTTGACCACAAGACAGATGCGATAAGCATTCAGCGAAAACTGTGCTTTGGAATTTGAATTGTGTTCCTTCCCTGGGCTAGTGGTTCAGTGAGTTCTCAAGGTGCAGATGACAGCAGGCACCCAGAGATCCCAGGCAGTGGTCCCGAGGGAGGAAATAAACAGGCAAGCAAATGTTGCAAGCAGTTTTTGAAGAACAGCTATTTAATAAATTATATATTTGTTTCAAAACTTTATTGTGGAGCTGGAGAGATGGCTCTGTGATTAAAGTTGTTTGTAAAGCCTAATGACCGTGGTTTCCATTCCTCAATATCCTTGGAAAGTCAGATTCACAAAGTGGCCCATGCGCCTTCAGTTTGTTTACAGTGGCAGGAGGCCCTGGCATGTCCATAGATATATTCTCTCTCTCTCTCTCTCTCTCTCTCTCTCTCGCCTTTCTTCCTCTCAAATAAATATATACATATTTTTCTAACGACCCTATTATACAATAGGCTTTATGTTGGGTGATTTTGCCCAACTGAAGGGGTTAGAGCTGAGTTGGCTACTGTGAGTGTCCTGAACACGTTTAAAGCAGCCGACACTAATCCAAGACGTTCATTCAATTGGTTAGATGTATTGAATACATGTTCAATATGTTGTGTTTTAATTTCTTTATTGATAGCCTTGCACATATAGACAATATACCATGATCACAACCTTCTTCCACCACCTTCCCTTTTTCCTCTTCGATATTTCTTCTTAAGCCTGGCGCGGTGGCCCGCGCCTTTAATCCCAGCACTTGGGAGGCTGAGGCAGGAGGATCACTGTGAGTGAGTTCAAGGCCACCTTGAGACTACATATGAATTCAGCCTGGGATAGAGTGTCTTGAAAAAAAAATCTTTCCTCCATTGAATCTTTCCAACTAGTCTCTCTTACGTTTCTCTATCACCATTTTTTCCTCCTATTTTGCAGGTCTTGGGTCGGAAGCATGGGCCTGTGTGAGGTCTTGACTCTCAAGGCTACTTGTGTCTGGAAGACAGTATTGTAAGCACTCCTCCCCTTCCTTTGGCTCTTACATTCTTTCTGCCACTTCTTCCACATGGAGAAAGTTTTGAGAAGTCCACGGAGTGTGCTCTGAACTGGAGGCCAGACCACAGTGTGATTTTTTTTTTCTGTTTATTATTGTTGAAGGCTAGTGTTTACCAGCTACAGCTTGAAAGAACTCTCTCTCTCTCTCTCTCTCTCTCTCTCTCTCTCACACACACACACACACACACACACCATAAGAAGTTGAAGCTGGTTTGATGAAGGACTCCAAGGGTCACACCTGCATACAGGAAGATGGATGCGCTAACATAAATTCACAATCATGCAACATGGTTCATCCTCACGCAGTAATAAGTCGCATTCACTCTGGCCCAACCAATTTACATTGGTGTGGACAAAAGGCATTTGTGTGATTTTCAGACTCTTATACACCGCAGAACTGTAAAATAGTCTCAGAAAACAAAACAAAACAAAAATACTAAAAACAGTCCTCCTGACCTGACCTGACTGGTACATCCATGACCTCAAACACCCCCAGCAGAAAAGCAGCGTTCTGAGCCCGTAGGTATTTAGACATGGAGGATGGAGGAATGAGACGATGCAGCAGAGGAAGACTCCCTGGACAGAGGGGGTCCTCAGTGGAGTGGGGGAGGGACGAGGGGAGGCAAGAGGATAATGGGACAGCAATATGATCAAATGACAAGATGGCCATATATGAAAGTTCCTCCCCAAAGTATTAAAACCAGGGCTCAGTGCTTCAGGATCTCACCTTCAAAGCATAATGACCCGGCTTCGATTCCCCAGGACCCACGTAAATCCAGATGCACAGAGTGGCCCATGCATCTGGAGTTCATTTGCATTGGCTGGAGGCCCTGGCACGTCCGTGCCCATTCTCTCTGTCTCTCTTCTCTCTCTCTGCTTGCAAACAAACAAACAAACAAACATACTGAAGCTAGTGGAAAGCAGAGATAATCAGGAAGGGTGCACGAAATGGAACATTTAATAATCTTTCTATTCCTGTTTTATGTTTTACTCCTGCATTCTCTTTCCAGCAGGAGAACGTACATGACGGGAGGTGCCCATCACCCTCTTGGTCTCTCAGTTGGCCATAATAGAAACCAGGCTAGGAAAATAAGCCTCAAGGAGAACATGGCAATTTTGGCCTCTGTGCCATTACTATTAACGGTCTCTGTTGGACATGTGCCACCAGCATTGCTCGATGTCTCCCAGGCTGAGGAAAGCTGACACTTAAAATTAATCATCCTAGTTATACAGTCGTTATTAATTCTCAGTTGTTGGTAAGAAGAGCAGAGGATTTAAACATCACACACTATAAACACACAGAAATATTACAAGGTGTACGATTTTCATATATTTTTTATGCGTCTGTTAAATGAAAAAAGAAAGAACAGCGAGGAATAACAATATCTTGAGTAAAAGCAGATGGAAGTCAACTGCCATATTAGGCACGGAAGGTCTTCATGTTGAACTTGGCATAGAGAGGCCATTAACAATGTAACATCAAGACTGCAGTAAGGGTTTGGAGCTCTGTATTCTGGTTTTTATCTATGGATGTGATTTTTTTTTTCTTCGGCCATGATTTAATTTGTTTTGGATTCATTTTTCTCTTGAAAATGTGGATATTAGACAAAAATGGTTCAAAAGAAGCATTTGAATATGACGTCTCCTGGCTCAGCCTGGCCCTTCGCAAGGACAGGTTGTGTGTCTTGCTGTCTGTTTGGACAAGAAAATAAGTCCTGGGCTGGAGAGATGGCTTAGCGGTAAAGCACTTGCCTCTAGTGCCTAGGACCCTGGGTTCAATTCCCCAGTACCCACATAAGCCAGACCCACAAGGTGGGGGCCCTGGCACACTCTCTCTCTCATTCTCTCTCTCTGCTTGAAAATGAATAAATAGGGTTGGAGAGATGGCTCAGGGGTTAAGGCACTTGCCTCCAGTGCCTAAGGCCCCGGGTTCAATTCCCCAGTACCCACATAAGCCAGACCCACAAAGTGGTGGCCCTGGTGCTCTCTCTCTCTCTCTCTCTCTCTCTCTCTGCTTGAAAATGAATAAATAAAATATTAAAAAAAAGAAAGAAAATAAGTCCTTTAGCCTAGCCTCTACTTGTTCCTAGTTAGGTGGAAGTAAGCTGAGTTTCTTCTGGGGAAAATGGTGTCTTCTTTGTCAACTTTATTTGAAGACTGCTTGTCCAGGTTACCTCGAAGCCCTCCTCAGCCAGGGCCCAACCCGCACCTGATCGCACTGTAAGCCTTCTGAGCACTGCAGTATTCCCTCAGCCAGACTTGTGATTTCTGCAATGAAACGTCAGCATAACTGCATTGGGGGAGAATACAGCTGCCCAGAAAACGCAGTTTGTTTGACTTAATAAGCCATGAAGTCTTGAATATCACTTTTGTTTTTCATAGTAAGAAAAGGGAAGGTCAGAAGGAGTGTGGCTTGACTTCCCTTGACTACCATACTCCACAATGAGGATGAGCTGGGAAGCCCAAGTCACTATGTGGGGTCAATGGGGCACCATCTGAAGGCTTCAGGGGGCAGGATACCCCTGAGTCATGTGACCCCTGCCCTTGTTTAGCTTAATATATCCCCTTCTATTTTAGGGTTCTCAGATATGTTT
>PVHP010038579.1:0-17373 GCA_004024765.1 Zapus hudsonius | reverse complement strand
ACTTAACCTTCACAGTGGTCCCCAAAGTAGTCACACTTACTACGAGAGGCTGAGCTTGGAGTGTCAACTCTTTCAAGGTCACAATGCTGCTAAGTACTGTTAAGAGCTTGTCTCAAAGCTCCCCAGACTTCTTTATTTATTCCCATTGCCCGAAGTGTGTCATCAGCGCTTCCAAAGTCCACACAGACCAAAAGAAATACTTAACAGCTTCCCTAGTGAGGAAGCTGGGCCCAGACACTTCATAAGTATCTTTGTCTTAACAACTTAGTAGTTTTTGAAAAGAAAATACACATTGTGTGTGCGTGTGTGTGTGTGTGTGTGTGTGTGTGTGTGTGTGTGTGTGTGTGTCTAATTTCACTCTGGAATTACCAGTTAGGAAAAGGGCAGGTGGATCTGTCCAGCATATAGCTTTACAATCAATTTCAACAGTGCTGTCCCCGATTCCTGTTCCAATTTGAGTTTTGCAAAGTATCTTCTTTTTAACACAGCATCTGCCAAAAACTAGCTTTTCAAAGACATGACATTATCCAAAAGAATGAAGTGATTTAACTTTGAAGCTGTAAAGAAGCTTTGATCCTGTTATTCACACACAGTTTGTCAACCATAACTGTTTTTCACACAAAGTTGAGAACGGTCTACCGAATTTACAAGGTGGACTTGTATCCACGCACTGTGCTGTAGATCCTTCGATAAGCATCCAAGTTCCTGTTTGTATCCAGTGACACTCACCTACAACACATATCTGACATAGAACAGGAGGTCAAAGCAGAGGTTTGAATTCTTCCCGATTGTGATAGTTTGAAATAAAGGCTTCCATTGGCTCAAAGGTTGAATCCTTGGTCCACAGTAGGTGACAATCTGATAAAGTGGTGGGACCTCTGAGAAGTGGAGCCTTTCTGGGCGAGGTGTGTGTGTCACTGGGGGATGGGGAAGGCATTGAGATTCGATAATCAGCGCAGCTTTCCAGTGCTAGCAGCTCACTTTTGCTGTATCCATCCTGCTGCTGATACGTGACAGTGTGAACCAATTTCCTGTTCACACCGTGCTTTCCCTGCCACGATGAAATTTCTCATGGAAACTGTAGACTGAAATAAACCTTTTCCTTTTATTTTGTATTTTTTAAAAATATTTTATTTATTCATTTTCAGGCAGAGAAAGAGAGAGAGAGAGAGAGAGAGAGAGAGAGAGAGAGAGAGAGAGAGAGAGAGAAACCAGGACTACCACCTTGTGGGTCTGGCTCATGTGGGTACTGGGGGATTGAACCACCCAGGGCCTGAGGCACTGGAGGCAAGTGCCTTAACCGCTGAGCCATCTCTCCAGCCCAACCTTTTCCTTTTATAAGGTAGTTCTGGTTGGTAGGTTTGATCCAACAGTGAGAAGGTTAACTGTTACACCAAGCTTGGGTCCACCTCCTACTCCAGATAGGATGCTCTAAATTCTCCTGGGTCTCCTAGGGCTGACTTTCTTCCCAAACCTTATGGGTTCCAGATTTCAGCCTCCTTGGGATAAATTCAAATGCCATCCAGGGGTCAGAGAGCCCAGAGCCTATTGCGAAGAAGTATCTGTGCCGGGGTCACCTAAACCCACAAGTTCAATCCTGGCCTCCTAATGATCTGCACAGCTGTCCCCAAGAGTAGCTGCCTTAACAGTGGCAAGATTGCTTCTGGGCTCTGGTGTAAATCTCTTCAGGAAATGAGTACCAGGAGGGAGGTGAAGAGGATTGCACACTCAGGATAGAGTGACCTTAGTAGGAATGAATTGCTTAGGGTGGTTTTCTCAATCCTTTCAGCAGATTTATTTTAATAGAAATATGGAATTCCCAACCATCTGTTTCCATTCTACATGGATGGCTGAGAGAACCATCTGCTCCTCTGAAACGGTGCTGTTTATCCCATCTCTTTACTTGATCCTTTCAGTCTTCTGTCTTCCTTAACATTGTTGACATGGTTGGCACCAGTATAAAAAATACTTCTATGACACACACACATGACATCTGTATTAGCCAGGGTTCTCTAGAGGAACAGAGCTGATAGAACGAATTGTAGTAAAAAAGGATTTATTAGAGTAGCTTACAGCAGTCTGTAAGCTGTAGATCCTGGAATCAAGGAACTGGTAGCTTCCCAGCCCATGTGTCTGGATGCTTGAACAGTCCTAATCCGGCAATGGAGGCTGGAAGGCTTCCTGGAAAGCCGCTGGTCTTCAGTCCAGGCTGGGATGCTGAGGACTCTTGGGTCCAATGCCAACAAAGTATAGCTGAGCAGGATAGATGCACTTTTGCAAGTCACAACATGCAGGAGCAGTGCCAGCAGCCAGACTGGAGGGAGAGAGAGAGAGAGAGAGAGAGAGAGAGAGAGAGAGAGAGAGAGAGAGAGAGAGAGATTCCCTTCGCCTTGAGCTTCCTTATATCCCATTCCCTTCTGGGAGGGCCACCCACTCTGGGTGAAGGGCTCACTGTGGAGGAGGGAATTCCTCCTTCCTGGAAACAACCTCAGAGACCCACCCAAGATTACTGTGGACTACTAAACAAGTCAAGTTGACAACAAAACTTAACCGTCACAACATTCTTGCCTCCTAATAATCTTATTCCTAAGTACTTCTGCATATACAACCACCCAAGAGAGATCAACAATGCATTAATACATCACATTCAGCATTGGTGTTTGTATCACTCCAGGGAAAAAGTTCTCCATAGCACTTGATGCCTGAATGTGAGGCAGGGCAGAACCAAAGAAGAGTTTGAGAGGAGCGATTGCAATATCCTGGCTATGAGAAGCAAGGCATGCAACTCAGGAAAGTGACCAGACTACCGGCAAGCTGCTGCCGAGGTAGCCTGGCCCTGGTTATAGGTAACAAGATGCACGAATGAGGCCTTAGTGGTTGTGCAGAAGGAACTTGCTTGTGTAAAAGAGGAGTTACAAGGAGAAAAAGACATGTTGCAAGCGTCTTCTGCCTCTGCATTAACTTTTGACTTGACAGGTAAACTGAATAAAACAGAAGATAGGATACAGGTGCTGGTTTACCATTTCTTATGGCTAGCAGGCCAAAAGGGAAACAAAACACAATTAGATCTGTGTTGCTGATCCCTTCATCCAAAATCTTGAAGCCCATGGGGGGAATCAAATAATGAGGAAGGAGCAAATGAGATCATGTTAATAGAAGACCCAGCCTTCAATAGAGAGGAGGAGACCCACAATTTAGTATGCACATGGGGATAGTAATGATGGGATGGTTCATGAGACCATGAGAGTCAGGGAGGACTCTACACTTCAACTACTTGAGTTGGGAAAGACTTTAAACAAAACCAGCATATAATCAGGCCCACAAAATGTTAAAGAGAAGAGGAAAGAAGAGCTAAGCCAAGAAATATGTTCAGGTCACTCAAAGGCAAATGTGGCAAGATTTGTATAGAACTGAAAACTCTACAGAAAAAATTAACAATTATGGTGCTACTAAGCCTCAAGAAGACTGTAAGGTCTGAAGAACACTTCTCAAAGTATGACTGATCCGATGCTTCCAGTGAAAAGAACTAAGCTTGCCCAGGGTGGCAACTGTGCCCCATAATGAGACATGAACATTTCTGTCCTGAAAACGAGGCATGCCGGGGGAGATAACTGCTCACCTAGTTCTAGACTAACACATAGCCAGGTGTGGCTGAGGGACACAGTGCCAAGGCTGCAGCCTCCTTAAAAAAATAATTAATTAAATTAAGCCAAAAAAGGAGAGAGCTGGCTGAGCAGCAGCACCCATCACTCTCTGCGTCCTCACGATGAACTGCCTGTGACCAGCTGCCTCAAGCTCCTGCCGCCATGCCTTTCCCACCATGGCCCAAAGTTCTCTGACCTCTACACATACATGTGTGGGTATGTGCATCTGTGCACACAAGTGTATCCACCACACATCACACACACCAAACCACACATGCTATAACCACCCCCCACACACACACACAACCCTTTCTCCCTTAAAAAAATAAAAAGAATATGTTCTGATGCTTGGTCCCCAAATGATGGCAATTTGGGTATTGGAACCTTGTTGAGGCTGTGTTGTTGGGGTGGGCTTATGGGGTTCATAGCCAGCTTCCCCTTGCCAGTATTTGGCACTCTCTTCTGCTGCTATCATCCTCCTGATGTTGGCCAGGAGGTCATGTTCTGCCCCTGCTCATGCCATCATTTTCCCCGCCATCATGGAGCTTCTCCTCAAGTTCATAAGCCAAAATAAACCCATTCCTCCAAAATGCTTTTGGTTGGGTTCTTAAAAAGGCTGACTACAATACTGACTCAGGCATGTTTTGTTTACCTAGTAAATTCCAAGGTGTTTTGAGGATTGAGTTTATATTCACATATTTTCCTGCTTCTTACAAAAGTCTATAATTTATTAGTGTTTAACTCAAAGCAGAACTTGAGAATTTTAAACATGAACTTACAAAGGTAGTAGTATGAGGGTGTTCATCTCATTTCTTTGTGTGTGTGTGTGCATGCAGACATGTGTGGTTGTATGTGAGAAGATATGTGTGTGTGTGTGTGTGTGTGTGTGTGTGTGTGTGTGTGTGTGTGTGTGTGTGTGTGTGGAGGTCAGAGTATTACTTTGAGTGTCATCCTCAGAACATGCCCTTAGAGGAAGAGTTTGTC
The DNA here is from genome assembly GCA_004024765.1 of Zapus hudsonius. Taxonomy (NCBI): domain Eukaryota; kingdom Metazoa; phylum Chordata; class Mammalia; order Rodentia; family Dipodidae; genus Zapus; species Zapus hudsonius. Next base: position 12,745 of record PVHP010038579.1, on the reverse strand, counting down.
ATTGGTCTAGAGCTCACCTAAGAGGTTAGAGCAGCTGGCAGTTGTTGTTTTAATAAAAAAATGAAAAAGGAACAGGAACACTGGTCTCATGCTGCAAGGAGCACAGAGCAGAGAGCGCTCCTGTTGTCTGGGAAGAGGCGCTGATCCTGGGAGGCAAGGCAGGGCCAGCTGCTGTCCAGGGCCAGGTCCGGAGGTGCACGGAGGTGACCGCAGGGAGGGAGGGATCTAGCATGCTCCCAGCTGCGGTGGAGGTAGGGCAGCAGTGGCAGCTGACGAAACCGGGCACCCATGGAGGCATGTCTGTGGGCCTGAGAGCCCACAGAAGTGTCATAGCTCTCTGTGTGTTCAGCTCTGGAAACATGGCTTCCTAGGGGAAACACAGTTCAGGTTTCCCCGGGGAAAAGCATCCTTGGCAAGAAAGTCCCATGATAAGAAATCCAATCCCATTTTATTGTAGCAGCATTGTGGGTTAAATAGAAATTGAGGAGGAGGGAGGGAAAGAAATGGACAACGGAGATTGGCAGAAATCAGTAACCTGTGAATTCCTGCTTTGCATGTGGACATGAGCTTGGGCAGTATCAGATGGTGGGGGCAGAGGAACTTCCACCTTTTGGCACAGCTGGGGTGTGAACCTGGGTCCATGTGGCTTGCTTTTTTGGGGGGTTGGGAGTCTCAGAGTTGAGGGTGGAGATAGGGAAACGCCTACCAGGTTAAGCCACTGGGGTTTCTGACCTCATACTTCAACACCCTCTTAACCTTTTGTCCTCCGTACCCTCCTTAAGCAATACCAACAGGCAGTGAGCCCAGGGATTCTCCATCACCCAGTGCCTGTATTACAGGTGCACCCCATCACACCCCCATTTCTTCATGGATCCTGAGAACTCCTCACTCCTCGTGCTTGCATGGAAGGCACTTTAGCAACTGAACCCTCTCCCCAGAACCTGGTTCTTTTGTAGGGATGGAATCAAAACAAACTTTCAGCACTAAAGGGAACAACATGTGGAAATATTTGACTCATGGTAGGTGTTCATTACATGTGGAATCTTCATCTAAATTAAAGGACAGTGGGGGTGGCAGATTATTTTCAATGTTTTTTTCCATGTCACCCATGTCACTTACTGTGCTCACCCTATGACACTAACCACTACTTCTCTAGGACTCAAGACAGTCCGAAGATTACAGGGAATGTGTCCACACAGACTTCCGGACACTTCCACATTTGGTATGAGTCAGAAAAAAAATGCACCAGTCTTTCCCTCTTGCTCGAGGGTATGTCCAGTCATGGACATCCCAGCCAAGGAGCCATTTCCAACTCAGAGGAGGAGGAGGAGTGGGTGGGCAGTTGTCAGGGACAGAGGCCTCCGGGGGCTTCCGGAGGCACACCCTGGCTTAGGCTTTACCAAGATGGGCTTGGCTTGTAAACAAGTTTCAGGAGGCAGTCCTGATGGGCTATTGCACATCATGCTCCCGTGTGCACAGGTTCCTATCGAAGACTGATCATGTATCGGCCACTTGAACAGCTCCCTGAGCCAAGGAGCTCTATATATTCTGTTGCATTTCAGCAATAACACAACAACGTTCTTCCACCCATAAGTAGAGAGTGTGATCATTGCCTCCACGGGCTGTGGGCAGTTGTTGCAGTCAGCTTTCTAGTTGCTGCCCAGAAAGAACCCAAACAAAAGTGGCTTGTAGAGGAATGGGTTTATTTGGCTTACGGACTCGAGGGGAGACTCCATCCAGGCAGGGAAAACGATGACATGAGCAGAGGGCTGGACATCACCTCTGCCACAGCACTACACACCTGCTTCACACGCCGATGGCCATTTTTCAAAAACAAAACTGTGTTGCAAATCCAATGACCCTCTCTTTCTAATCAATCTCCATTCCACAGAACCAGGTGGGCTACCAACTTGTTAATCCAGGGGGGATCAAAGCATTCAGGCCCCTTACTTCAAAGAGTCCGCATTCTTCCTGTTGTTCCAGTGCAGACCAGCTGGCCCAATCTCAGTTGTTGGCATCTCTCAAACAATTGCAGGTGAACGGGCAGCAGTTTCGACCCAAAGATCTTTCTTTCTGTGCCATCTCCATCTGCTCACACCAGTCCATCTTTACGTAAAGCAACCCTGCACAGGTTCCAGGACACAGGCAGGCAGAATGCAGCAAGCCTCACATGCAAACTGCTTCTGGCACAGTCCTGACCAAGTTCTTTCTCCCCCTCGTAAGCCAAACCTCACAGTCCATAGTTCTCGTTACATTCAGGTCTTTTAACTATGACTATCACGCTGTACTCACAACACTGCGAGGCATCTCTTAGGCTAAGATTTCAAGTCCTTCCACATTCCTTCCAGAAAACCAAAGCCACAAGATCAGGGTTTCAGCAGCAACAGATGACCCCACATCCTGGTACCAAAACTGTTGTGGTCAGCTTTCTTAGTTGCTGCGCAGAAAGAACCCAAACAAAAGCGGCTTGTAGAGGAATGGGTTTATTTGGCTTACGGACTCGAGGGGAGACTCCATTCTGGCAGGGAAAACGATGGCATGAGCAGAGGGGTGGACATCACCTCCTCACAGCACTGCAAACAGCGGCAGGAAGGTGAGCCAAACTCTGGCAAGGGGAAGCTGGCTCATAACCCCCATCAATCTGCCTCCAACAACACAGCTCAAGTGAGGTTGTAAAACCCAAACTGCCATCAGCTGAGGATCGATCTATCAGAACACATTCAATTGTTTGTGGGGGACACCTGGATCAAACCATGACAGCAGTGATAGGCAGTGAAGCCCAGGAAACCTTTTCTCTCACTGCACCAACAGCTGCTTCTTGCTCTCCTGATGCAGTCACCTGGCTAGAGAATCAGGATCCTAAAATCTCAGAAGCTTGCTTCCCACTGACATAGCCCTGATGTGAGTTGCTATGGCAGTTTCCATATATTTGAGCTACTTTCTGAGGGTTTTTTAATGTCTTCAGCAGTTTTATGGTTTCAGATTATCTTTTTCAAATTCTGTCCATCACCATAAACTCTCCAAAACCAGAAGTTCATTTCCTAATGACCTTGACCTCTTGCCCCAATCGTGGCAGCAGGAGACCCCTTTCATTAGTGGTCTGTGGTTCCTGTATGAACAGAACCTAGATGCCAAACTATAGTCCTTCTTCTGGTCATGGATTGAGAAAGTTAAGCACCTGACCAGAGAAAAAAAGTGAAGCACATCCTGTCATTAGAAAAACCACTTCACCCAATTAGGAGTCTGACTCTAAGGTAGATTTGAAGAGGATCGAGGGAACTTTGTAGTTCTGGGCACATGTTACTGATGAGAAGTGGACACAGAAAGGGCAAACAACTTCAAGGTCATAGAAATACTTAGTGCAAACCTTTGATTATAACTGAAATCTTGTGACTCAAATTCCAATTCAGTGCCTTTACTACAATGGCACACTGCCCTTAAGTGATAGATAACATGAAATAGAAACAATAATTAGCATATAGGAATTGCTTCCTTTAGTTCATGGCTAAAGATTTGCATGTCATTGTTTGGGGCTAGAGGAATAAGATTCTGGCCAGGGAACGTTCCTAGAAATATTAATGAGCTCTTTCTTCTTTCAAAGACTGTGTGGCAGGTATGTATGGGGGTAACTTTGAGTTGGCTTTGAAGGATTGCTTTATGCAAAGTCTCCAAAATGTCAGTTGGAAGTGAGCAAATGAAATAAAAATATGATTTTTTTGTCATAAGAAGGAGGCCAGCAAACTTGGCTCTACGCTGACCATCTCAGCACTCAAAACTGTTTGTTTTCTGTTGGTCTTTCATACTCCTGTATCTGTGGCTGTCTGTATCATGATCATAACAATATTTTGTGAGCAGGGACTGTGTGCTAATGCCTGAAGCTAAATCACACAGTGAAGGCTTTTACATTGATTCTCTCATCCTCCCAAGAAATAGACATTATTATTCCCATTTTACAGATGAGTTCGCTGAGGGTTAGAGAAGTCCTGTGATTACTGGGAGGTAGATGCTGTATTCATATCCATAAGATACCAGAAGCTGTCTGCATTCTACCTGAATGTCAGTTAGGATTGTGGCATTTTTGAGCTGGAAGCGATCCTGTCATTCAGGGCCTTCCAGTAACCAACTTCCTTCAGTAGACAGAAAAACTAACTTCAAGAGGAGAAGAGTGGTTTGTTCACAGTTACACAGTTAGTGATGAATTCCAGGTTCCCAAACCTCAGAAGAATGCCCTGGGAAGAAGATTTTTCTTCACCTATATTTTTCACTTTACCTATAGCTGCATTTTATCAGCAGGTTTCCAGATCTTTAAGGGGAGACATTACTTTGGAGTTATACAAACCAGCTACACAGTGCAATGGGACTAACCTGGGTCCATCAACCAGAAGCTGCAATCTTTGGCCTTTCAATGCCTTACTTTCCTTACATGTACAGTGAAGTGGAGATTTCTTGGAGTTGACATGTCTATGTACAATGCTTGGCACAATCAAAGCTCTACCTAGGTGCAAGCTATGTGGTATTATGATCTGTTACCACAAATACGGGAGGAGGGGTAAGGGAGGTGAAGGACTGCGGCAGGCTCACTCTGGACAAGTAGTGCTCTGGCAGGGCACTGAAGCTGATGGCCACCAGCCAAGAACTTTAGTTTTCTGACTCATTTTCATACCTGCTCCCCCCCCATTCAGAGCTCACAATTATCACTATTATGGTTTTATTATTTATAATATACACCTTTTGAGATTGTGTCCATCATGATGGTATGATAGAAAGAAAAGCTACTTAGGCCTTTAGGATTCTCTCTCTCTCTTTCTCTCTCTCTATTTCTCTCTCTCTCTCTCTTTCTCTCTCTCTCCTGGACTCAAACAATCTTCCTGCTTAGCCCCTTGTATGCTAAGATTTCAGGCACATACCACCACTTTGTCTTCCATTCTTAAACTGCTAAATAGACTTTATTCTATTCAGAAGCATAAACTGCAGTTTAGGGGCCCCACCAGCCATAAGGAAGGAGAGAAGGAAGAAAGGATGGCATAGGGCCACATCCTCCCCTGCCCTCAGGCCAGTTCACAAACTGACAGCTCACAAGAAGAGGCACTGTTTTTCTTTTTCTTAACTGATCTAAGGGCTGCCTTTATTCAATTGACATGTCTAGCAAATTTTGCAATTTGCCTGCCTCCTAAAATGAATTTTTTTGAGGAGACAAGTTTTCAGGTAGTTCCGGATGGCCTTGAACTTGCCACATAGCTGAGGGTTATCTTGAACTCCTGATTCTCCCAAGTGTTTGGCTCATAGGTATGTGCTAGCACTGCCTGCTCTGGAACGGTGATTTCCTAACTCATGAAGTTGAATTACTGTTAGCAGGTGGTAGCAGAATTGTGCTTGTTTTTTACTTCACAGCTTGTTTTACTTAAATTCGAAAGTACTGAATAAAACAGATTGAATTTATGTGTTTATTATAATGTAAGTACTAATCCTCACATTATAAACACATACACAAATGTCTCAAATAATTTCCTTTTATACTTACCATGAGTATGATAGATGGGGACTAAAATCCAGTCCCACCAGGCTGAGGAGTGTGGACTCTCCTTGGAAGAACTTAAAACACTGAATGCCTGTGTTTTTTTTTTCTTTCTTTTTTTTCTCTTTTCTCTCAACCCCTGTGGGTGGCTTATTAAAACATTTACATTAGGGCTGGAGAGATAGCTCAACGGTTAAGGTGCTTGCCTGCAAAACCTAATTACCTGAGTACAATTCCCCAGTAACTACCTAAATCCAGATGCACAAAGTGGTGCATGCACCTGGAGTTCATTTGCAGTGGCTGGAGGCCCTGGAGCACCCATTCTCTCTATCTCTCTCTTTGCTTGCAGACATAGAAGAGAACATAAATAAAAATATTTTTTAAAACATTTAGATTATATGAAATGAAATAGTCTGATTCTAGAAACTAAATGAAGCCAGTTAAGATCTTTAAATTGATATATATATATATATATATATATATATATATATATACAATATGTATACACACATATACATATGCATGTATATATACACATATATAGTTTCACTGTGTAGCTCAGGTCCACTTCAAGTTCTGCTGAGGAGGATAAGCAAGTGTTGCCACACTCAGCTATAATTTTGATTTTTGACAATAGCTTATTTAAGGAACATGAAATGGTTTATGAGGGCTGGAGAGATGGTGCAGCAGTTAAGATGCTTGCCTGCAAAGCTTAACAACCCAGGCTCAATTCCCTAGTACCCATGTAAAGCCAGATGCACAAAGTGATGGATGAACCTGGACTTCATTTATCATGGCTAGAAGCCCTGGCATGCCCATTCTCTCTTCTCTCTCTCTCTCTCTCTCTCTCTCTCTCTCTCTCTCTCTCTCTCTCTCCTTCCCTCCCTTCCACTCTCCCTCCCTCCTTAGAAATAAATAAAGCATTTTTAAAGAAATGGTTTATGAAAAGAGCCTAGTATGCTTTCAATATAGTAAATGCTCAGAAAGGATCCGTTATCATTTTCCAATAATCTCTAGTCTCTAGTCTCTGGACAGGCCCATACTCTTCCATAAGCTTATATCCTATTAAACACTGTGACTTTGAATTGAACAACAAGAGTTTAGCATCTGTTTACCTCAACTGTCTGAGCTACTTCTACTTTTGTTGTCTTTTGAAACATGTATTATCAGATCTCCGTAGAGATAGACACTTACTTGTAGAAAACTGAAAGTAACGGACATATTTCTGCCATAAGATTATAGTAATATAGCACATACAATTGTACATAGAACACATGATAATGGCTGTGTTGTTGAGCTCTGTATTGACTACCCAAGAGTGCACTCCTACTTCAAAACTTATTAACGCAAACCAAAACAATATCCTTTGTTATGCTAGTATTAACCTCAGATAGTTATGTACTGTGTCTCTTGATTGCATCATGTCTTCTATTGCATGATATAATCTCATGTTTGTTTTATTGGCTCATTATGGATGCAGGAGCAACAGACGAATATACATATATATTGCATCATATTATATATTATTTTGTCTATATATATGGTTGTATGTAGTACTCTGCTAATGAGGCATGGAGGAAGTAGGGTTTTGCTGAGTCTGGCAGGCTTCTGGGACAGTCTCCTTCTGAAGGAAGTTGAGGCAAATTCCGGGGGCCCCTGTAAATCTTAGCAATCCTGAAAACTCCAAAGCCCCTAGGCAGGCCAATCTACATTCGTGAACGGGGAGTTGATGCGCGCTGCAACCCCCTAAGTAACCCACGGACCCAGAGTTGTATGAAATATATACACATCATTCAGGTAAGTAGTCGGCTGTAAGTTTATGTGAGCACACCTTATGTGTTTGAATAGTAGAAAACGTGCCTGTGACACATTTCTCAAGATGTATCCCTGTTGTTGAGTGAGGCGTGACTGTGTTCATCTTGAGAGTAGGGACATTGGACTGACCACACAGAAATAGCAGAGTTTATCCCTCTAGATGAATTTGAATAGGAGTGAGATATAAAATATAACTTTCGAAAATGTGTTTGCCCGTGGGAGTGGTCATCGTTCTTGCTATTATGTCCTAGACAAAAAAAGCTAAAAGAAATTTATCTTTATGGATCTATCCAAAGATATAGAAAACAAGTCACTGGAACCAGGCAAACTTTACTACAAAAATAACAGCTAGCTCCAAATGTAGATTCTTTTTTAAATTCAATTCGGCAACCTTTATATCATGCCACTCTGAATACCTATAACGAACCAAGCACGTATGTTTGATGTTCCGAACAAAGATGAAATAATTTTCACGCCCTCAAGGAACACACATACACAGAGACTCTCATGGCAGGCAACCAAATAAATAAAAATCTTAACAATGCACACAAGGACCAGGAGGGAGAAAGCGAGGACTTCACCCAGATGATGCCTCGTAATACACACGGAAAGACACTAGGTGGTGGTAGAGACCCAAGTGGAGTTTTGATTCTAAACACTGGTCAGATTTACTGTCCTCTAAAGTAGAGAGGATCAGAAGTTGTGTCAACCTGGATGTGTTTTATGATCAACTGAATAAAGGAGGCTCAGGGAGAACATGGGCAATCCAGTGAGGATTTTAAAAATCAAGAGTTTCATTTTGGATGTGCTGAGTTTAAGATACCAGTCAAACAGAAGAGAACGTGAGAGAGCAGGTTACCTGCACACGTTGATGTAGAGTAGGAGGCTTGGGTTGAGGTGAAGAATAAGGTATCAGGAGCCTCAGAGAAACACCAAAGCACCAGCACGTGCAAAGTTGTGAGAAACTACAGTGTCATCACTTGAAGTCTCTGAAGGACACGGGGACATGCAAGTGATGGAAGTCCCTGGGCGATCGGGAGTAGGAGACCTGGGAAGGCAGAGTCTAAACTTCAAAGTGCCATTTGAACCATGAAGGATTGGGCTTTTCCCAAATAGCCGCTGGGATGAATCTCCAAACCACGCACGATTATGGGAGGAAAATATTTATTGAACAGATCCAGGGGAAGAAGTTAAGGGAAAAAAGGCTGGCCCCCTTTCACAGATCCAGGCAGAGAGACAGACAGAAGCCCAGCACCAGCACCAAGCAAGCACACTGTAACACACTGGGATTCCCAAAATGCAGATCTCCAGACCAGGGTTCCAGCTCTTTTGCAGATCTATCCTTAGTATTTTCCATCCAAATTAGAAAGGGTCAGTCCCCAGGAGGCTGGGCCAAAGGGGCACTTCCTCCAGCCAGAAGCCTGGAGACCATTAATAATTTTAATAAATCCTTAATTCTCTTGGGGGACATTATTCAAACTACCACAGCCACTAAAGGTCTATCACACATGCCATAGGCTTACATTTGCACTTCATGCTAAGAATTGCTTGTTGTTTAAAGAATGTACTAAAGGAATAAATGGGATAAAGGGAACAATAGCTCACTAAAGATTTTGTTGTAATAATCTGAGAAAAGATGAGTGTGAACCTAGCAGACACATTGGAGATGTAGTGAGGGGTGTTGATGGGTGTGCAATTAGTGAACATTAATGAGGGATTCAATGAGGAAATAATGACGAGAGAGGGCTGTTAGATGACTCTGTCTTTTTTAAAAAATATTTTATTTATTCATTTTCAAACAGAGAGAGGAGAGAGAGAGAGAGAGAGAGAGAGAGAGAGAGAGAGAGAGAGCGAGCGAGCACCAGGGCCACCACCTTGTGGGTCTGGCTTATGTGGGTCCTGGGGAATTGAACACAGGGCCTTAGGCACTGGAGGCAAGTGCCTTAACTTCTGAGCCATCTCTCCAGCCCAATGACTCTGTCTTGAGAGACCAGGTAAACAACAGTAAGAGAAACGCAATTTATTAGTGGTAATCGATTTGCGAGAAAAGATCAGCTGGTGACTTTGGATTTGAGACCTTTGCACTCACTTAATTTAGTCTGATTGGCAGCTCTCTATTCCTAATGCTCAGAGGAAAGATATAAGAGATACATGTGTAAACAGTTATAAGTTCATTGTTAAAATGTTGTGATGACTCTGAAACCCATTGTGCGTCATTCTACAATCTTTCTATCATCATCCAAAACACACAACAGCAGATCAGCAAAAATGGTCAATTAAAAGTACCAAATTGGGCTGGAGAGATGGCTCAGTGGTTAAGGCACTTGCCTCCAGTGCCTAAGGCACCTGGTTCAATTCCCCAGTATCCACATAAGCCAGAGCCACAAGTTGGTGACCCTGGTGCTCTCTCTCTCTCTCTCTTTCTCTCTCTCTCTCGCTCGCTCGCTCGCTCTCTTGCTCTCTTGCTCTCTTGCTCTCTTGCTCTCTTGCTCTCTCGCTCTCTCTGCTTGAAAATGAATAAATAAAATATTTTATTTTAAAAAAGTATCAAATTAATGGTCTTGAGAGGGATTCATATGAGGCATTAAAGAAACAAGCAGAAAGGCTGTTGGAGAAGCTGGGTGATGGGGAATAAAGAAAAGCAATGGAGGAAACCTGCGAAGTGACTGAAAGCACAGCATAGAGAGAAAGCGAGACACAAACGTAAAGGACTGAAGGGGCACCTGGAACCACCTCTTCACATTCACCTCCCTTCTGGTGACAGGAGATGGGGCTGGTGATGAAGCAGGTTACACCCACCAGACTGCAGAGCCTGGGCCCAGTGGATTCCCTGATGACCTGCTGGTGAGGATATATTGCTCCTTGGAAGCTGCTCTTACTGAGGAAGGCATCACATACTTTTGCTGCCACACACTGAACGCTCTTCCACCCCTAAGCGGTGTGTGTGATCATTGCCTCCGCGGGCGGTGATAGGCAGTGAAGCCCAGGAAACCTTTTCTCTCTCTGCACCAACAGCTGCTTCTTGCTCTCCTGATGCAGTCACCTGGCTAGAGAATCAGGATCCTAAAATCTCAGAAGCTTGCTTCCCACTGACATTATAGCCTGATGTGAGTTGCTATGGCAGTTTCCATATATTTGAGCTACTTTCTGAGGGTTTTTTTGTAAGTCTTAAATATATATTTATTGTCCATAATGAGTTACATTATTCAGTGGGCAAACAATGAGTTGTTATCCCCAATTCCCCAATGCCCCCCTCCCCATCCCCAATCAGCTGGATATCCTCCTCCATGGGTCGTCTGGATTAGTCCTTGTGGCAGGGGATCCTGGAGAGCCTAGTACTCAGCCCGGTCCTCCTGGCCCAAGTGTGTTGTTACTGAGGGGTGCCATGCTTCTGGACAGTCTCCCCCACCACGGCTCTCACAATCTTTCCGCCCCCTCTTCCGCATAGTTCCCTGAGTCGTGGTGAATGAGTATTAAGGCTGCTTTAAGGTTGTGAGCTTAGGGGTCTTTGTGTCAAAATCGTTGGTTTCTGTCTCACTGGCTTAACCTGTGTTGATTTAATGGCTGTGGCTGGGGGCCCCTTGTTCATCCCGTCATTCTCTGCGGGGTTCCATTTGGATCCTCCACGGTATGACTGTGGTGGCTCCTCTTTTGCCAGAATCTCAGCCATCGGCCTACGGTCGGTTGGTAGGGTTAGATGGGCCCCAGCTCTCTCGCTGCATCCTGAAAAATACAAGCACAATCTCCTTTGGAGAGTGCCCAGCTCTTGAATAGAAACCAGATGCCTGAAGTTTTCAACTGAATGCTCAGTGCTTTGGGAAGAAGAGTTAGAAATATTCAGCAGAGTGAAGCCAGCATTTCCCCCAGTGTCTAGCACCGGATTTGAGCACAGACAGACAAAAGGACTGCTTTTCTTCTAGGTTGCTCCAAGCAGTGAGGGACAGCAGCTGGAGTTTAGGCTGTGTCAGGGGCCAAAGTTGGAAGAGAGTTTTGAAGGACCTGAGGGTGTTGGGGAGTCTGAGAAGGGGAGAGAAGCTTTCTGACCATCATGGTATTTTTCTCTGGAGGAGAAAAAGCTTATCAGAGACAAATGGCCTTCGGAATGCAAATCAAGAAGCAGGTGTTAGAGCTCTTTCAATAGAGCTGATGGGGCAGAAGTCTCCTGATGTGTAGACTGAGGTACAGTGTGGTAAACAGCTCCTCAAAGCTCTCCTCACATATGGGGCTAGAGCCACAGAAGGGTTATGAGAGTCCGGACCTTCGCTGTTCATCTCCTTCGAGACAGAGTCTCTCATTGACCAATTGGACTAGACTTGCTGGTTAGCAAACCCAACCCTAGGGAACCTCCTGTATCTAACTACCCAGCCCTAACATTACAGGTAAGCATACCATCCCACCCATCACTTTTTACATGGGCACCAAGGGCGAGAACACAGGTCTTCATGCTTGTGAGGCAAATCCTTTGCTGACCGAGTTATCTCCCTAATGCCTATAAATCTTTATGTTAACAAAATAAAGAAGAAAAACTGTATAATTGTATAACTGACCTATAAAAAGCATCGGACAAATTCAATATCCACTTTTGATTTTAAAAAGCCCTCAGAAAATTATTGTCAGAATGAACTTCTTCAACTTAGTAAAGAACAGCTACCAGGTGTTCTTGGTGGTGAAATTAGAATGAGTCTTTCTTTTCCTTTTAAAATCGGCTGCAAGCAGCGTAGTCTGCCATCATCGATTTTATTCAGAATATAGCTAGCAGTTCTTGAAACTGCAACAGGCAAGAAAAACAAGTAGAAGCATAGGAAATGGAAAGAAATAATCTTTAATTAAAGAGTGTTTTATTGTCTCAATGCAGAATACAAGGACTCTCCAAAAGCCTTCTATCACTGATAATCAGGAGCTACACAAAAGCCCCAGTTGCATTCTCTATGCTAACAATAAACACAATGGATTGCCAACAGTGTCATTTTCAGTCTCTCGAAGCAAAATTAGATATTAAATTTACATTTACTAGAGCTTTATGTCAATCAAGTCATACATATGTATTCTTCTGATAGTTTTTTCCCCTTGGTATACTTATTTTGAGATGCAAAATTTGTTCTTTAATTGAAGGTAGTGTTATATTGTGTGCACATTCCACTGTTTTATATGTGACTGTCATGGTTTGATCCAGGGGTCCCGCACAAACAAATGAATTTGTTCTGAATAATCGATCCTCAGCTGATGGCAGTTTGGGTTTTGCAACCTCGATGAAGCTGTGTTGTCAGGGGCGGGCTTATGGGGTTCTAAGCCAGCTTCCCCTTGCCAGAGTTTGGCACACCTTCCTGCCGCTGTTTGCAGTGCTGTGGCGGAGGTGATGTCCACCCTCTGCTCATGCCATCGTTTTCCCTGCCAGGATGGAGTCTCCCCTCGAGT
>PVHP010038578.1:0-16809 GCA_004024765.1 Zapus hudsonius | reverse complement strand
TACTGTGAACTAGATATATCAACAGTGCCTAGGACCTCGGGAGAAAACCCCAACTTCCAGTGGGTCCTCAACTTCTGGTAATGATTTCATTCTAAACCCAATCGTCTTCCCATACTACCTGGTCTGACCATGCTCCCAGCTAGCCTGGTTTACACTTATCCCAACATCCTCTGGACTAACAAGAACACCAATGATAAAGACCCTATTCCAACGACACCCATGACCTCCCAGCTGTTTGCAGTCCATCTCTCAAGAGAACTCATGCAGAGCTCACTGAATCCTGACAGATGGAAAGCACAGTCATTGTGAACAAATGTGAGGAGCTGTGCTTGCTGGGAGGGAGACAAGAGCTCCCTCGCTATCCCAGTCTGCTCTCGAACTCATGATCCTCCGGCCTCAGCCTCCTGAGTGCTGACATTGGAGCCATCTGCCAACACACGGGGCCTGACAGTAAAATACCAGTAGGTCTCAAAGAAAGCTAGCTAGATATTTCTTTAAGTTCTGGATTTGTTGGAGTGGGGTGGGGAAATGGCTCAGCAACAAGGAAAGGCACTTGCTTACAAGCCTGCCAACCCAACTCCAATCTTCCTCAGCACCCATATAAAGCCAGATGCAATCCCAACGCACCCAGGAAAGTGCAAGGTGGAGCCAGAGGAATCCAGAAGCTCACAAAGCAACAAGAGACTGTTGCAAAAAAAAAGGTGAAAGGAGGGCTGGAGAGATAGCTTGGCGGTTTAAGGCCTTTGCTTGCGAGGTCTGAAAGCTTGGGTTGGGTTCCCCAGTAACCACTTAAAGTGGTACATGGCTCTATAGGCCGTCTATGGTGGCTGGAGGCCCTGGCCTATCCATTCCTCCTCCTAATCCTCCTCCTCCTCCTCTTCCTCTTCCTCCTTCCTCCTCTTCTTCTTCCTCTCTCTCTCTCTCTCTCTCTCTCTCTCTCTCTCCTCTTGCAAATAAATTAAAAATTTTTTTAAAAGGTTGAAGAAGAGAAACACCCCAAGGCCATCCTCTCACCTCGACACCCACTCCATGGCATGTGCACATCCATACACATATGCCCACATACACACATATACACATATGATATGCCCACATAAACACATACATTCATACATGCATACACATAAGCCCACATACACATATCCATCCATACATACACATATGCCCACATACACACATCCATCCATCCATACACATATGCCCACAAACACACATACACACATCCATACATACATACACATATGCCCACATACACACATACACATATCCACACATACATACATACACATATGCCCACAAACACACATACACACATCCATACATACATACACACATGCACACATACATACACATATGCCCACATACACACATACACACATACATACATACACATATGCCCACATACACACATACATACATACATACACATATGCCCACATACACACATACATACGCTCATACATCTATCCATACACAAATGCCACATACACACATACATACATACACATATGCCCACATACACACACATACATACATACATACATACATACACATATGCCCACATACATGCATACATCCATACACATATGTCCACGTACACACATATACATGTGTACATATACACATATGCATACAATACACATGTGCTCACAAATTTTTGAAATTTGGATGACGACACTGTTGCAACAATTCATCCAAAAGGGACCAGTCTTTCCTTCTGCCTCGTGACATTTTCCTTCCTTAGTGTCATACAAACATGTACGCCTGCACCCTTGAACTCATCAAAACACCTCTGTTCTCTGGCCTCCTAGAGCCCCAAACTTCTGGAATGACCCCAGCTTCACAGAAATGACCTATTGAGAGGGTGAAGCCAGCTGGACTGCACAGCAGGAAACAGGAAAGAAGTAGGTCCGAACACCAGGATTTTTCTCATCGCTTAGTGATACCTGTTTACTTAAAGGTTCAACAAATATTTGACAAGCAAAGGGTATCGTTTTATCTGTTAATATATGAAAAGGCTGTGAGCAGTATCTGGCAGTGTCAGCTTAAACAAGGGCCTGTGGTGATAACGTGCCAGGATGGGACTTCCAACCAGGTTGGGGAGCAAAGACCAGGGATCACACTAGACAATACCAGGCCCAGTGGCACTCGGGAGACTCAGGCAGGAGGCTCACACACTGGAAGGCAGCCCAGCTTACTGCTGCGGTCACCTTCACGTTCATGGCACCAAACACCTGACCAAAAGCAGCTTGATGGGAGGAAAGGTTTATTTTGGCTTAGAGACTAGAGGGGAAGCTCCATGAAGGCAGGGGAAATGACAGCATGAGCAGAGGCTGGACATCACCTCCTGGCCAACATCAGGAAGAGGGTGTGCCAAACATTGGCAAGGGGAAGCTGGCTATAACACCCATAAGCCTACCCCAACAATACACCCCCTCCAACAAGGTTTCAATTACTAAACTGCCAAAAGCTGGGGACCCAGAACTCAGAACACATGAGTTTATGGGGGACACTTGACTCAAACTACCACAGTTACAAATTTAGCCTCCATCAAAGAGAGGAGAGCACAGTGGCTCCCGCCCATAATCCCAGCCCAGAAGAGGAGGAAGAACAAAGCAAAAATGCAAAGACTCTGGCTGTCACAAAGTCTATCAACACTACACAGGAGGTTCCACCCAGAGAGAAGAAAAGAGAGGCGTGGTGGCCTTCAATCTCAGCAGAGATAGGAGGATGGAAGTGAGTGCAGTGAGTTCGAGGCCAACCTGGTGGCAGAGTGAAAAAAGAAATGTGCAGACAGCTACAAGTGCAGATCTGAAACTGATTTGAAACTGTCTCTGTTCACAACCAACCAGTATGCAGAAAATGTTAAAAAAAAAAAGTCCATAGAAATAATAAACAAGTTCAGCCAAGTCACAAAATAGAAAACTGAAATACAACAAACAAGTGAAGCCTGGGAGGTGGAGCAGCAATTAAAGGTGCTTGCTTGCAAAGCCTGCCAGCCTGGGTAAAAGTTCCCCAGTACCCACGTGATGACAAATGCAAAGTAGTACATGCAGCTGGAGTTGGTTTGCAACAGCAAGAGACCCTGGCACACCCATACACTCGGGTGCACACACAGGCACACACACTCAGAGCCTACATAATGAATTCCAGGTCAGCCTGGGCGAGAGTGAGACCCAACCTCAAAAAAAAAAAAAAAAAAAAAGGGTTGGAGAGATGGCCCAAGTGGTTAAGGCACTTGCCTGCAGAGCCTAAAGACCCAGATTTGATTCCCCTGTACCCACATAAAGCCAAATGTACAAAGTGGCACATGCATGTAGAGTTCGTTTGCAGTGGCTGGAGGCCCTGGTGTGCCCATTCTCTCTGCTTGTCTCTCTTCTCTCTACTTTCAAATAAATAAATATTTTTTTAAATAAAAGAAAAACAGGGGACTATAGATTGAGTTCCAGGTTAGCCTGGCTAGAATGAGACTCTCTCAAAAAAAATAAATAAACAGGGCTGGGGCCATGGCTCAGTGGTTAAAGTACTGGCTTGCAAAGCCTAATGACCCAGGTTAAATTCCCTAATACCCACGTAAAGCCAGATGCACAAAGTGGCCCATACATATGTCTCCTCTCTCTCTCTCTTTCTCTCTCTCTCCCTCTCTCCCTCTCTCTCCCTCTCCACAAATAAATAAAATGTAAACAAAAATAAATATAATTTTAAAAAAGAAAAACAACTGCAAACTGGAGGCAGAGCTCAGTAGAAGAACACTTGCCTAGCATATGTGTTCCCAGGGGCCATTTTCATCACTACGAAATAACAACAAAACCAGTTTTTTTATATGCCTGCAAGAAATATTCCCAAAGGAAAGGGCAGCCTTCTCAAAGAAGGAGGTTATCACAGCTGGGTACCTAGCGTCACTGGGTACCTACACAAAACCAAATAAAAGGGTCCAAAGTGTGTTGGGCCCTTTTTAAATGTGAGCTCATTCTGAGGCGGTCTGGGTGACATTTCCATGCTCACACACATCCTCACTCTCCAGCCACTCAGACGGACACTTCCTTCCCTCGTCCCTCACTCACTCCAGCAGACACACAAGGCATCTGACCTTGTGAATTTTACTTATTTCCACTGTGGTATCCATCTGACCTGGGTGTGAATCCCTGCTAGTTGAAGGGTGTTGGGATTTAACCTGTATGGGTCTCCCTTCCCTTCTGTCACTGGGAGGTGCCAATCACAAAGTCTTAAAGTGCTGAGCAAGTGATGCGAGCAGAACAGAGCACCTGTCATGACTGTCAACTTATGCAATCAGGCAAGAAAAAAGGAAAGTGACCAATTAAAGATGAAGATTTAAAACTGTCACTATTCACTGGCAATCTGTATATTGAAAATGCTAAGAAGTACACACACAAAATCTATCTATAGAAGTAAACAGGGCGTGGTGGCACACATCTTTAATCCCAGCACTCAGGAAGCAGAGGTAGGAGGATCGATGTGAGTTCAAAGCCAGCCTGAGACTACTTAGTGAGCCCCAGTAGGCCTGAGCAAGACTCTACTTCGAAAAACCAAAATAAATAAATAAATAAATAAATAAATTTGGGCTGGAGAGATGGCTCAGCAGTTAAGGCACATAGGACCTGGGTTTTGACTGATTCCCCAGTACCCAGGTAAAGCCAGATGCATAAAGTGGCCCATGCATCTGGAGTTTGTTTGCAATGGCTGGAGGCCCTGGTGCACCCATTCTGTCTGTCTCTCTCTCTGCTTGCAAATAAAATAAATTTTAAAACAATAATAATCTATAGAACTAGTAACCTCAGCCCAGTGGCAGGCTGGGAGAATGACATCATCATCATCATCGTAATAATAATGTATAGAATAAGCTTAGCTCAGTGGCGAGCTGGGAGAGTGGCAATAATAATAATAATCTATAGAACTAGTAAGCACAGCCTACTGCTAGGCTGGGTGACAGCATCATCATCACCATCATCATCATCATAATAAAAGGAAGCTCAGCCCGGCGGCAGGCAGGCAGGCAGCCGGCCGGCCGGCCGGGAGAGTGACATCACGGCAATCCCGAGAACCACGGCGGCCGCCGGGAGGGCGCCGGGCGCGCACCTTGATGTCGAGCGGCAGGCGGTAGGGCACGGGCTGCACGCGGCGGCGGGGCCCCGGGCCGGGCAGCACGAAGCCGGGCACGCCCAGCGCCCCCGAGAAGCTGAAGCCCCACACGAAGACGCGGGCCGCGCGCTCGCCCGCGCGCCGCAGCGTCGGCGCCTCCGCCTCCGCCTCCGCCTCGGCCGCCTCGCGCGCGCTCCGCCGCCGCCCCGCCGGCGTCCAGTGCTCGCGGACCAGCCCGGGGCACCGAAGCCGCCGCCACGGCCGGGGCCCCGCCGCCCACCGCGCCATCTCCCGCCTCACGCCTCCGATGCTCCTGGGCGCCGCCATCTTGGGTCACCTTTGACCCCCGCGTCCTGGCGGAAGTGCGCACGGCCGCCGCCATGTTGACTACTGGCAGACGGCAAAAACGCTGAGGGCAAGCCGTGGCTCCTGGGAAAGGACAGCACCAGTCCTTGTCCATCAGCTGGAGACTTTCTAAAAATGTTTTTTATTTATTTATCTGCAAGCAGAGAGAGAGAGAGAATGGATGCGCCAGGGCCTCCAGCCGCTGCAAAGGAATTCCAGATGCATGCGCCACCTTGGGCATCTGGCTTCACGTGGGTACTGGGGAATCGAACCTGGGTCATCCTCTGAGCCATCTCTTCAGCCCTGGAGACTTTAAAAGACCTTGTGTGAAAGCTCCAGTGGAGAGTTGTCCCCTATCCTCTCCCAGCCTTCTCTTTCTTTTTGTTGTTTTGTTTGAGGGCCAGAGATTGGACCCATGTGAGTTACCACTGAGTCACACCTCCCAGGCCCAGAGCAGAAATGGAGAAAGGAGCTGGGTAGAGTGGCTCTTCCCTGTAGGCTTAGCGCTGAGGAGGCTGAGAGGAGAAGTTCTGCAGGAAATGCAAGGTCAGTGTGGGCTACAGAGTGAAAACATTAAAATATTACATGTCTGTGCCACCATGCCTACCTCTAAGAGATTTTTGTTGTTCTCGAGGTAGGGTCTCGCTCTAGCCCAGGCTGACCTGGCACTCACTCTACAGGCCCAGGCTGGCCTTGAACTCACAGTGATTCTTCTACCTCTGCTCCAGAGTGCTGAGATTTAAGGAAATACGAGGCCAGTGTGGGCTACAGAGTGATCCCAGCACTAGGGAGAGAGAAGGGTGGATCAGGAGGTGAAGACAGCCAGGGTTACCTGAAGCCCTTCTACAACTGGGGGTGGGCAGGTGGCAGTTAAAGGTGCTTGCTTGCAAAGCATGAAGCCTGAGTTGAAATCCCCAACATCCAGATAAAGCCAAAAACAAAAAGTGGCACAAAAATTCAGAGTACATTTGTAGTGTGTGGTAAGCAACCCTAGCTCACTCATGCACACATACACGTGGTGGCCCACGCCTTTAATCCCAGCACTCCGAAGGCAGAGAGGTAGGAGGATCACTGAGTTCCAGGCCACCCTGAGACAACAGAGTGAATTCCAGGTCAGCCTGGGCTAGAGCAAGACCCTACCTCGAAAGAAAACAATAGCAAAAGAAATTCATACACACACACACACACACACACGTGCGCGCGTGTGTGTGTGTGTGTGTGTGTAAATAAACAAATTTTTAAGAAAACAACATGGGGGCTGGAGAAATTGCTCAATGCTTGTCTCAAGCATGATGACCTGAGGTCATCAGCACCTCCATAAAGAGCCAAGCCTGGCCACACACACCTGTAACCTAACACTGAGGGAGGTAGAAATAGAAGGATTGCTGGGGCTGGCTGAAAAATGGTCCAACCCTCAGGTTCAGTGAGAGACTCCGTCTCCAGGAAATAAGGTGTAAGAGTGATATCTTCCTGTGGCCTCCACCAGGGCGCTTGCACCTGCACATTCACGTGCATACGCCACCCCGTCACTCACACACCAAACACACTAGTAGCCCTAGGTGGCTCCCCAAATTTCTAAAGCGTTTACACTTTTGGGATCTCAAGAAAGAAACCTTCCTTTGATATGGTGGACAAAAAGGGCATTCTGCAGTGTCGGCCGCTGCCACTTGGGGGCAGTGCTTGCCCATGAATTTTGTCGTTTCTCTGGCGACAAAACACCCAAGTTGCTTATGATGGAGAGGATTTATTTACACTTGGGGAGCTGGTGATGTAGCTCAGTAGCAGAGTGCTTCCTAGGACATGGGGAGCTCTGGGCTCCACAGCACTGCAAAAACAATTTTTTTTTTGGGGGGGGGATTTTTGAGGTAGGGTCTCACTCTAGCCCAGGCTGACCAGGATGGCCTCAAACTCACTTCTATCCTCCTACCTCTGCCTCCTGAGCTCTGGGATTAAAGGCGTGCACCACCACGGCCAGCAAAAGTGACCATTTGATTATCCCCAAATAATTTCTCTACGACACATGTAACCTCGAGAATCGAAGCATCATAAAACCAGGTGTGGTGGTACCTGCCAGTCATCCCAGCACTTGGGAGGTCAAGGCAGGAGGAACAGGAGTTCACGATTCTCAGCTACATAGTGAGTTTGAGGCCAGGCTGGCCTATGTGAGTCCCCAAGTCTCAAAGGATGATGGGTAGATGGATGGATGAAAGGACAGATGACAGATCATAGGACAGATGATAGAGTCCAGTTTCCAGAAACAATGTACTACTCTGTGGCTCTAATATGACAGATTTCATTTCAACTGCTCTGTAATAATATGCTGATTTTTGTTCACTCACATCCCCTTGCTTCTTTTTTTTCTTACCAAATTGACTTTGCTATTCATAACATTTACTTCCATATAAATTTAAAAATCATCTTGTCAAGTAGTACAAAAAAATCCCAGTGGGTCTTATTACAGGAGCTGAGAGAAATTAACTATGAATGCGGGTCTTGTCTTCCCACCCACAGATGTGGCATTCCTGCTTCCCTTGCCTGAAGAGATTCAGCAATCATATGTTCTAGGCAAGCACACTGCTATGGGCTATATCCCCAACCTTTTTTGTATTTTTTTGATTTTTGATTACTTAATATTATTTGCAAGCAGAGACAGGTAGGGGAGGGGGAGAGAGAGAATGGGTGTGCCAGGTCTCTAGGTGCTACAAACTCCAGATGCATGTGATACTTTGTGCAACTGGCTTTATGTGGGTACTGCGGAATCAAACGTGGGTCATTAGGCTTTGCAGGCAAGTACCTTAATTGCCGAGCTATCTCCCAGTCCTGGTTTTGTTTTTTTGGGACAGTTTCACTAAGTACCCCAAGCTGACCTTAGACTTGTATTTCTGCCTCCGTCTCTCAAGTAGTGAGGATTCCAGGCGTGTGACACAAAGCCCCACTTGAAATTTACCTCTTATGTATTTATAACTTGCTGAGTGTGCATGGGCCCCAGCATGTAACGTCAGAAGACAACTCTTGGGGCTGGAGAGATGGCTCAGTGGTGAAAGACACTTGCTTGCAAAGCCTGATGCCCAGGTTCAATTGCCCAGCACCCATATAGAGCCAGATGCTCTAAGCAATTCAGTCATGAGGAGTTGGTTCGCAGAGGCTAGAGGCTTGTGCTTCCTAGGACATGAGGAGCATGACTCACTCTCTCTGTGTGGTAGTTTGAATGTTGGCCTCACAGACTCTGGTGTTTTATAAAAAATAGTTGGAAGTTTCAGCCTACGGCAGGTGGATTTCTGCTACAGGGGTTGTCCCGCTGGGGCAGACCCAAATTCCAGCCCAAGGGTTTCAGAGTCTGAGCTCTGGTGCTGTGTTATGTGTCTGCTGGTGTTGGTGTCTTGCTGTGGGAGTTGTTTCTCTCTGCGTGGATGAAGGGAAGTAAGCAGCTTCAGCTATTGATGGAATGTCCCCTGGAGATGTAAGCGTCGCATAAACTGTGTCTGGTCAGGTGCTCATCCAGCATTGTGAAGCTGACTACAACCAACACACTTCCTCTTTCTGTCTTTCTCTCTCTCAAATATTTTTTTTAAAAATCAAAAATAATAAGTGAATAAATACATAAAAGGCTGAGATGAGAGTACAGCTCACTGGCCTTCAAAACAAAAAAATTACTATAAACCAGACATGGTGGCACACGCCTTTAAATCCCAGCTCTCGGGAGGCAGAGGCAGGAGGATGGCCGTGAGTTCGAGACCACCCTGAGACTACATAGTGAATTCCAGGTCAGCCTGGGCTAGAGTGAGACCCTACCTCGAAAACCCCCCACAAAAAAGTTATTATAATAAAAAGGGCCGGGGTTGCAGCTCAGAAGTAGAACGTTTGCTTAGCATACAAATGCTCTGTGTGGCATCTCCAGCACCCCAAAAATAAAGATTCAAACTGCAATCGTGCAAAAACACCCGGCGGCGGCGGCGCAAGCGCGCGTTCAGCGCCCGCAGACCCGCGGGGACGCGCCCGCGCGTGCGCACTGGAAGCCCCTCCGCTGGAAAAGCCAACATAAAACCCACAAAGCCGAAAGCTGGAAAGGAAGCCAGGAGGGAGGGCTCGCGGCCGCCCCGCCCCCCGCCCCGGCCGCTGCGCACGCGCGCCAGCCTCCGACCCCCACCCCGCCCGCCCGCCGGCCCGGAGCGGCGCCCTCAGGTGCGTACTGCGTCCCCCCGCCGCCGTCGGCGCACCCCGCCGGGCCTCGAACCCCCTTTTCCTTTCCTTCGCGACAAGGCCGTGAGGGGGGGCGGGGAAGCTCCGCCGCCCGGAACGCTCGCACGCACGGAGCGTGGGTCGTTCTCCTTTCTGATTGGCTGGGTGGGGGCGGAGGGGCGGGAAGATGACGTCTCGCGCCGCCCGTCCGACCCAAGGATTGCGGGGAGCGAGGGGCGGAGCCTCTGAGGTTGCCTGGTAACCGCGCTCGGCTCCGCCCCGTAACGTCACTCCGTGCCCGCAGACCCGAGGGGTTCGATTTGTGGATGGAGCTGGGCTCGGGGCCTCCGGGGACCTGTTTGTCGGCGGAAGTGACCCCTGACCCCTGACCCCAAGGTCGTCCTGGTTTAGAGGTCAAGGGAGGGATGGCTCAGTGGTTAAGGCTGCTGGCTGCAAGGCCGAACAACCCGGGTCCGATTCCCGAGTCCACGAATAGCCAGACGCGCAAGGTTTTTTTTTTTGGTATTGATGTTTTGTTTTTTGGGTTTTTATTCATCAAAAACATAATTGCCAGGCGTGGTGGGCGCACGGCTTTAATCCCAGCACTCGGGAGGCAGAGGTAGGAGGATCGCCATGAGTTCGAGGCCAGCCTAAGACTACATAATGAATTCCAGGTCAGCTGAGCCAGAGCGAGACCCTACCTCAAAAAAAACAAAACAAGCCACAAGGACTAATACAGACAGCCCACGAAGGAGAATATACAACTGATCAGGGATGGGGAGGGGGGGAATTGGGGAATTCGGGGGGATAACAACGCATGGTTTGCCCACTAAATAATGTAACTCATTATGGACAATAAATATTAAATTAAAAAAAAAAAAAAGATACAAGGCTGATAGTAAGTGGCTTTAAAAAGGTGTAAAGATAGCCCCAGGAACCCTGGGTCTCTGCCTCTGCAACACCATCTCTGCCCAATCAGGATGTTCTATCTGGAATGTCCTTGCCTATGGGACTCTGGTCTCTAGTCTCTGTCACAGGCCTGTGGTTCCAGCTTCAGCAGAAAAGCATGCAAGGCATAAGCAGATGAGTGAAGATGTGTGTGTGAAAACTTGATTTCATTTTATTTTTGGGATACGGTCTTGCTAAGTAAACCAGGCTGCTCTTGAACTCTTTTTTTTTTTTTAATATTTTATTCATTTTCAAGCAGAGAGAGAGAGAGAGAACCAAGGCCACCACCCTGGCTTATGTGGGTCCTGGAGAATTGAACCAGGGGCCTTAGGCACTGGAGGCAAGTGCCTTAACCGCTGAGCCATCTCTCCAGCCCGTGCTCTTGAACTCTTGATCCTCTTGCCTGCACCTCTGGAGTGCAGGCAAGATGCCACCACACCTGGCTTATGTAGTTTAGTCACTTGATTTTCCTAACAGCCTTAAATCAGGTACTTCACTGTAATTCACATATGTACTTGACTCAGATGCAGTTCACATATCGTGTACTTCACCCATTTAAAGTTCGAGGGCTGGAGCGACGTCTCAGTGAGTAAGAGCGCTTACGGTGCAGGCATGAGGGTCTGATTTGCTCTGAGTTCGAACCTTGGCACCCATGTAAACATGGCTTAACCACACACTTGTAATGCCAGTCCTGTGAGGAAGAGAGACCAGAGAATCATGGGCTTGCAGGTGAGCCAGTCTGACTAAAAATGAGAGACTGCCGTGCGAAGGAAACAACCACAGAGGAGCTGTAGAGGAAGACGGTCTGTTCCAGGCCTCCACATGCACACACACATCTGCACACATGTGTGCATATATGCACACCACACAACACTACCTAGGACATATGGAATGAAATAGTATCTGGTTGAGTATTTTCAGTATCTTTCCAGACATTCACTTTCTAAAGAATCCCAGGGCTGGGGAGAGGCTCAGTGGGCAAAGTCTTTGTCACACAATCACGAGGACCTGAGTTCAGATCCTCAGCACCCACATGAAGGTGTCGGGCATAGCAGTGCACACCTCTAATCCCAGCACTGGAAAAGCAGAAATAGTCTGGCCAAATTGGTGAGCTCTAGGTTCTGTGAAAAAGACCTTGTCTCAAAAAAAATACTATGGAGAAGTGTTGAGGAAGATGACACCCCTGTCAGGGGTAGGTCTCCACATGCCTGGGCATGCGCATGCACCAACAAGAAACCTAATACCCCCCGCATGGTGGCACATACCTGTAATCTCAGCACATGGGAGGTAGAATCAGGGATAAGAAGTTCAAGGCCAGCCTCAGCTACATAGCAAGTTGGCGGCCAGCCAGGGGTACAAACAAGCCAGCCTGTATGTATTGGACTTTGTGTCTCAGTGACAAGCTCCTAAGAGAAGTTGTGTTTGGGCCTGGGGAAGAGGGTGTGGCGCTGGACAGTTGCCCAGAAGCAGAGCAGGAATACTGGTTGTAGCTGGTTCTGGTGGTGTAGCCTCTCATCCCAGGAACTTGAAGCACTAAGGCAGGAGGATCAAAAGTTTAAGGCCAGCCTGAACAACTTAGTGTGACTCTTTCTAGAAATCAGAAGTAGGGCTGGAGTAAGGCTTGCCTGCAGAGTCAAATGACCCAAGTTTGATTTCCCCAGGACCCATGTAAAGCCAGATGCAGAGTGGTGCATGCATCTGGAGTTTGTTTGCAGTGCGCCCATCCATTCTCTCTCTCCTTGCAAACAAAGTATTGTGTTTCTTTTTTATTATTTGAGAGAGAGAGAGAGAGAGAGAGAGAGAGAGAGAGAGAGAGAGAGAGAATGGGTGCGCCAGGGCCTCCAGGCACTGCAAACAAACTCCACACACTTCTTGTGCATCTAGCTTATGTGAGTACTGGGGAATCAAACTCAGGTCCTTCTGCCTTGTAGGCGATCACCTTAACCACTAAGCCATCTCTCCAGCCCCAGTAAGTATTGTTTTTAAAAACCTCAGATCCTCATGTTTATGCAGCAAATACTTTACCCACTGAGCTGTCTTCCCCACCCCATATTGACTGTTTTGGGTTTTTAAAAAAATACTTTTTTATTCATTTATTATTAATTTTTTAAATGTTTCATTTATTTATTTGAGAGGGGGGTTTAATGGGCGCTCCAGGGCCTCCAGCCACTGTAAATGAACTCCAGACACATGTGCCCTCTTATGCATTTGGCTTTATATGGGCACTGGGGAATCGAACTCCGGTTCTTCTGTGTTGCAGGCAAACGCCTTAACCGCTAAGCCATTTCTTCAGCCCTATTTATTCATTTATTTATTTGCAAGCAGGGAGAGACAGAGAGAGAATGGGTGTGCAGGGCCTCTAGCATTCGCATGAACCACTTTTTTTTTTACATGGGTGCTGGGGAATAGAATCCAGGTCATTAGGCTTTACAGGTACCTTAACTGCTGAGTTATCTCTCCAGCCCTGAGTGTTTCTTTCTTAAATTATTTATTTATTTGCAGGTGTGGCCTTTGTGCCACTTTTTTTTAAAAAATTTGGTGGCTAGGGAATAGAACTTGGGCCAGCAGGCTTTGTAAATAAGCACCATTAACCACCAAATCATCTCCCCAGTCCTGGCACCAGATGGGGTTTTTTGTTTGTTTGTTTATTTGTTTTGGTTTTTTGAGGTAGGGTCTCACTCTAGCCCAGGCTGACCTAGAATTCACTATGTAGTCTCAGGGTGGTGGCCTTGCACTCATGGTGATCCTCCAACATCTGCCTCCCGAGTGCTGGGATTAAAGGTGTGCGCCAACACGCCCGGCCCCAGATGTTTTTAAGTGTCAGTTTTTTCAACTCTGAACCCTGGGTTGAACTATTTTTCCTGTAGAGCACCCACAGTGTGAGTCCTGTGCTCTCAAGAACTCCACACATTCCTTCCATTCACTTCCTGTTTGCTTCTTCAGTACAGGGACCATGGCCCAAATGTCAGTGTCCTGCCTGCCCACTGGAGACGCACCCTCGGAGAGTAGGATGGTGGTGACGTTCCTCGTGTCGGCCCTGGAGTCCATGGTGAGCTGGCTGCTGGTGTCACTGTTGAAACAGCAGGATGGAAACGCCCTCCAGTGTCATCGCTAAGGTCCCTCTCATCCTTCGGGCCAGGCATGGTGGTGCACACTAGTGCTCTTCTGAAGGCTGAGGCAGGAGGATGAGGAGTTCAGGATCATCCTAGGCCAGCCTGGGCTATATGAAACCCTGTCTCCAACAACCAAACAAAAGACAGAGGAAAGAAGGAGGGAGAAAGAAAGGAAGGGAGAGAGTTGGCCTTTCACCACTGAATTCAGGTGTCACAATGACTGAATTCTTCTGGAGGCTTCCAGAGATTCTCCACAGGTTGCCATTTCCAGCTTAAAAACATACATTCCTTAGCTCATGGCCACTGTGATAAAATATCACATTTTGTCTTTTCCCCCCTCCCCTCCTCACCCATCCCTTCTCTTTCTCTCTTTCATGATACTAGGAAAGATATGTCTTCTTTCTTTTTAATTTTTTATTTATTTATTTGCAAGCAGAGAGAGAGAGAATGGACATGTCAGGGCCTCTAGCCATTGCAAATGAACTCCAGACACTTGTGCCACATGAACTCCAGACACATGTGGTCTTATGTGGGTACTGGGGACCCAAACCCTAGTCATTAGGCTCTGCAGGCAAGTGCCTTAACCACTGAGCCATCTCTCTGGCCCCCTTGTTTTTAAAGAAAATATTTTTCTTATTTATTTATTTATTTGAGAGAGAGAGAGACTGAGAGAATGAGGCAGAGAGAGAATGGGCACCCCAGGGCCTCCTGCTATTGCAGATGAACTCCATACACACTTGCCACTTTGTGCATCTGGCTTTCTGTGGGTACTGGGGAATCGAACCCAGACCCTGATCAGGTTTTGTAAGCAAGCACCATTAAATGCTGAGCTATCTCTCTAGCCCTCCTTGGTTTTAGTTTTCTTGTTGTTGTTTTTGTTTTTTTGAGGAAGAGTCTCGCTCTAGCCCAGGCTGACCTGGAATTCACTATGTAGTCTCAGGGCGACTAGAACTCACAGTGATCCTCCTACCTTTCTGCCTCCGACTGCTGGGACTAATGGTGTGCACCACCATGCCTGGCTGACTTTGACCAGTGCTAAAATGACAGGTGTGTGCCATTCTTCTTACCTTTGTCTTTTCTTCTAGAAGGCCTCCTCAGCAGACCCCACCAACTCGGGATCTGCTCTTGTATGGAACACCTCGTTTTCTGTTTCCATTTCAGTGCAAAGAACTGGCCAAGTCCAAGGCCGAAGTGGCCTGCATGGTGGTGTACGAGGCGGAGGTGTTTGTCGTGGGGACCCAGAGAGGCTGTACCTTTGTCAACATGAGGAAGGATCTGCAGAGAGACTTTGCAGAATACTGTAAGTGGTCACTCAACACCAGCAGCTTGTCATTCACGGCTCTTAGAAGGTCCGTGAATGCAGCACGTGTGTGTGCAGCGTGTGTGTGGGCAGAGGCTGTCTTCCTGTTGCTCCTCCATGTTGTCTCCTTGAGAAAGAGCCCCTCACTGAGCCCAGAGCAGACATTTTTCCCATCAGGCCCCAGGAGTTCTCCCCAACCCCCTCAGGGCTGCACAGGATAGGTTACAGGCATGTGCAGCCATGCCCAGCTCTTTGTGTGGGTGCTAGGGATTGAACTCAGGCCCTCATGCTTTCACAGCAAGTGCTCTTACCCGCTGAGCCATCAACCTACTCACTGAGATGATCTCTGTGTATATGTGTGTGGAGAATGTGTAGTCTTGTGTGGTGCGTGCATGCGTGTGTGTGTGTGTGTGTGTGTGCATGTGTGTATGTAGATGTGCGTGTATAGGTGTGTGTGATGTGTGTGTAGATGTGTGTGATGTGTGTGTAGATGTGTGTGATGTGTGTAGATGTGTGTGATGTGTGTGTTAGATGTATGTGTAGATGTGTGTGTGTTTAGATGTGTGTGTGTTTAGATGTGTGTGTAGGTGTGTGTGTGTAGGTGTGTGTGTATGTAGATGTGTGTGTGTAGATAGATGTGTGCCACAGGAGTGTGGAAGCCAGAGGAGAGTGTTTCTTCCTTGAGATAGGTGTCCTCCCTCACCCTGGAACCACACACTGAGGTTCCAGAGGCACACGGCCACGCCGACATGGGTTCTGGGGGTAGTTGAGTTGTTGGTTCCCAGCCAGGACATGCTGGTGTTGAAGCGGCCGTCTCCCTCGCCTGGAGAAGGGCTTGACTATAGAGCACAGTGGTGCAGCCCATGACCCCAGCTTTTGGGAGGTAGAGGCAGAGGATCAGGAGTTCAAGGACACCCTCAACTTCACAGAGAGTTTAGGGCCAGCCTGGGCTACGTGAGACCCCGTCTCTCTCAAACAAAACAGTAGGTGACTGGCTGAATGTAGGTCAGTGTTAGAGAGCTTGCCTAACATGCAGGGGCCCTGGGTGCAACACTCAGCACCACACAGAAAGACCATCTCTTCTTTATCCCACCAGCACTCGGGAGGCAGAGGTAGGAGGATCACCATGAGTTCAAGGCCACCCTGAGACTACTTAGTGAATTCCAGGTCAGCCTGGGCTAGAGTGAGACCCTTGGGGGGGAGACTTTCATGATTTTTCCTTGAACCCCCTTGGCCTCTCAGTAGCAATCAGAAGCACAGGCCTGAGGGAAGAGGACAATGTGAGTAGATGACTTCTGACCCGTGCTCATCGTGTGTTTGCAGGCTCTGGGGACATGCTAAGTGAAGAGAAGCCCCTGTGTCCCAAAAATGGGATGGAGGTCCACCCTGGAGAGGCGGAAATGCTCAGGAAAGCAGTGGAGGACTATTTCTGCTTTTGTTATGGTAAATTCCCCTCAAGAGCAGCTGAGTAAGGCTGGAATGGTGGCACATGCCTATAATCCCAGCACTTGGGTGTAGAGGGAAGAGGATCAAGAGTTTAAGGCCAGCCAGGCGTGGTGGCGCAGGCCTTTAATCCCAGCACTCAGGAGGCAAAGGTAGGAGGATCACCGTGAGTTCAAGGCCACCCTGAGACTACATAGTGAATTCCAGGTCAGCCTGAGCTGGAGAGAGACCCTATCTCGAAAAAATAAAATTAAATTAAAAATTTTAAATTAAAAAAAAAATATATATATATATATATATATATATATATATATATATATATATATATATATATATATATATATATATATATATATATAAAGAGAGAGAGAGTGAGAGAGA
>PVHP010038577.1:0-16808 GCA_004024765.1 Zapus hudsonius | reverse complement strand
CTGAAACTGTTCACATAGATTACTGACTTTCTCTTTAGCTCACTTTTCTGAGATAGGCATTTGTATTTTTTGTGTCTCTGAGTTATGTAATAATTCTGTCCTTAGATCTGACAGGAATTCCAATGATATCTATACAAAAGCAAATTTAATTTGCTCTGTGGATGTCTATCAATTTTATATCTATTTCCTAAGTTCATTTCAGCATCATAGGTGGCTGGAATTGTCTAAAGCATAGATTGCCTGTATTTATGCATGTGTAATTTGGAGTTTGCAGAGAATGACCTTTAGTGTCTTAGAGATTCTATCATTACTAAATAATAGTAAATAAAAATAAAACTCCTGGACACATTTTACACTTGTATTAAAATTGTGGTTGATTTTAACTTGGTTAAAAATATCACTATATATTTCCAGTGATATATCCTTAACATCAAGATGCTAAAAAAATTATATGGTAAAGATGATATAGGAGGAAAATCGGCTTCAAATACGAACAACCATTGGCATTATTACACAGAATATATATGTGCGTGTGTGTAGTGTGTATATATGTTGTATATACTCATATATGACCATTTTTATTGCACCTTTAATAAGGCAGTCTTAGGATAGGCAGAATGAGGAAAGCCATGGCAGGATCAGGCCCTCCATATTGTGACTGTGCATCAAACAGAATGAACATCCAAATTGGCCAATAAGAAGGTGACAACAGGTGACAAACTGGAACATAAGCAACTCTCTGCCTGGAAATGATGAGGGTCCTTCTCCCAGATCCCTGTGAATAGAACACTAGAAGATATCTTTTCCTAAAAACTTGCATTTCTGTGGGGAGCTGCGTATGGTGCCTTAACTGCGTCGACGCCATTTTGAAGGTCTCTGCCATTTTCTCTACTAACCAAAGCTAAGTTTGTATTTCTCTCCTTAAGTTTCTTTTCCCACCTGTGAGGCTTCCTCCCAGAAATCACATGACCTCGTTGCATCAGGTCGCTTGGCAACCCAGCTACGCAAGTAGCTTCCTCCTGTGAGAGGGTTTATAAGCTGTCTGAGCTCCAAGAAATCAAGACTTGATCAGACACCTGTCTTGTCTCCATTCTTAGAGTCTCTTGTCCCTTTTCACTCTCACCCCCTCCCTCAGGGCCTTCGTTGACTGACCTGCAGGCCAGGTCACATTTCTTTCAGAACATGAACGTATAGGTAGTGACCATTGCAGCATAAATCTCAAAACAGATTGACGCTTCTAACTATGAGAAACATAACATATATGAAATACCCATAAAATGATTGCACTGCAAAACAACAAAAAGAAAGTAATATTCTCCTTAAAAACAGCAACAAAACTCAGGTGTAGAGGTTATTCAGATTTCACAAATACAAGAAGCCAGGTTAGGATCATCCAATGTCCTGAGCTCTGCTTCTCCTTAAGTCTTTTACAGTGTGTGACAACTCTTCAGGTTCCCCCTGCATTGTGTGTGCATGTGCGTGTGTGTGTATATATATATATTTTTTTCCTTGAAGGATACTTGTCTAGCACTCTGCACTTCAGGATTGTGTTATATGTTCTCATGATTAGCTAAACATCCGTGAATAACTGCCTTATTGGACTTAACCTCAGACATGGTCTTATCAGATTTATTAATTTATCAGACCAGAAAGCGTGATGATAGTATCTCCATAGATGTGAAATTCACCCTGATAATTTGGATATAGCAATGTCTGCTAGGTTCCTGCACTGCATCATATGTACTGCATTCTTTTTAATCAGCAAGATGAATTCTTTAGGAGAACCAGTTTGAATTTGTGAAAGTCCCCTGATCCTGACTTCTCTTATCATGCGTCAGTAGATTGGGCCTCCAGCTTCCATCCTCCCGGAGACTTCTGATAATTTGGTTTTCCTTCTCCGTGCTCCATGACTAATTGTAATTTTACTTTAAGAGTTGGCCTATCTCAACTATTTATTAATCTATTCGGCTAGCTATGGAGTCTTAAGTTTTGAGTTACAGTCAATACTTGCCTCATTTACTTATCCATTACTTATTTATTTGCTGCTCATTAGCTCTGGGTTTGTCCATCTGGTCTTCTTGGAGGTAGCCCGCTGGCTCCACGCAGCAGCACAATTCCTTTCCTGCTTTGTATTTGCTTTGGGGTTTGGAGGGTTGACTCTGCCTTCCTTCTTCCCTGCTTCCCTCCCTCCCTCTCTCCCTCCCTCCTTCCCTTCCTTCCTTCTTCCCTTCCTTTCTTTCCTTCCTTCCTTCTTCCCTTCCTTCCTTCCTCCCTTCCTTCCTCCCTCCCTCCCTTTCTCTCCCTTCCTTCCTTCTTCCCTTCCTTCTTTCCTCCCTCCCTCTCTCCCTTCCTTCCCTCTCTTTCTTTCCTTTCTTTCTTTCTTTCTTTCTTTCTTTCTTTCTTTCTTTCTTTCTTTCTTTCTTTCTTTCTTTCTTTCTTTCTTTCTTTCATTTCTTTCTATTTCTCTCACTACAATGTTCTCCAGAGTCATCATATGGTTTTTAGTCATCATATCATGCATTAGCTCTGAAATCTCAATCTTTCTCTACAGAGTACTGGTTGTTTTATTAGAACATGACAGGTATCTTTTACAAAAACAAAAAAAAATATTCTAAATGATTCTCATCAAGGTTTCCTGCAGGATTGCTTGCTATTCATAACTGTATAATTTCCTTTGTCTATCGCTGACCGTTTCCATGAAATCATAAAAATGGCTAATGGAATCCTGTAAGTGATGAGGTATTTGATTTCATGCTGCAGTCAATTCGATCCTCAGGAACAAAAGCAATAAGGAATGAGGAAATTTGGAGTCTCCACAGGAAGAGTGGATGTTTATTGAATTCTGACTTATAGGGAGGAGGGTGGGAAGTGCTGCAATGGAGTGAGAGCCATGGCCCCTGCAGCCCGGAAGCAGTAACAGAAGAAGTCTCAAGTGGGTCACACATGACATTTTAATCCCATGTCTCAACAACCTATTTCTCCTCTCCTTAATGATTTTTGATAGATCTACTCGTATGTAAGAGAAAGCTCAAAGTTATAAAGCACCAACTAGAATACATTCCTTCTAAGAATTTCCCCTCAAGAATTTTTATTCTTTAAATATTTATTAATACCTAACTTATTTAATATGCCTATTGTGTAAAGAAAATATAACAAATGTTAACTAAGCCATCTTCTTATTTTTAAGGAATTTTCAGCTCATAGAGAACACAATGCACTTTTTCTAATATTTTCATATTTTTCTATATTGACAATATTAGCTTGTTTTTGGTCCATTGGGTCATGAGAGCCCGGCTGAAGAATGAGCTATCCATGGTCCCCTACCACAAAGACTGATCCAGATGGCCCACGGAGGAGGATATCTAGCTGACTGGGGATGGAGAAGGGGGGCAAGGGGGAATTGGGGATAACAACTCATGGTTGGCCCACTAAACAATGTAACTCATTATGAACAATAAAGGAAAAAAGTGGGAAAAAATAACAAAGAAAAAAAATTTGAAAACACCTATTTGACCAATTATTAGCCTCAGATAACACATAGGAATTTTCTGTTGCAATGTTTTCTAGCAGCTTATGTGAATTATCATGTCCTCTGACAGGCTTGCTTTGCTGGAATGAAAGGTTGATATGATGTGTTTTATTCTCATGTTATTGGCACCTCGACAATGGATGGCTCTAAATGCTTGTTACCAGGGTCAGAATCAAGGGATTTTCAGCAAGTAGAGTGGCATTTATGTTTAACCTGGTTGTAGGAGTCACATCAATATTACATGTGATATAGAACACAGACTTTATTTTCTCTGCTGTGGGGTAGTTTTGAAGAAGGAGAGTAATGGATTCCAATTTGGGTGGCTAAAGTTAATTATGAAGTCAGACGCTACCACTGGGCAACGAGATCATCAAAGGTTACTTGTAGACCAACTTATCAGAAAAATATGAATGACAATAACTATGAAATAATAATGCTTATTATAATGACTGAAACAAAATAACAGAATCCTGCTGAGACCAACTGCTGGTGAGGATATACAACTCACTCATGCTGGCAGAAGTGAAAGATGGTACAGCCGGATTTTAAAGCTACTTGGGGATGTTTTACAAAGCTAAAATAGCTTTCACATACACAGTGACTAAAGAAGCTCTAGCATTAAAATGGACATAAAAACCTGTGTGTGAAAGTTTGTAGTAACTTTATTCATAATCAGCAAATTTTTTTAATTCATTTTCAAGCAGAGAGGTAGAGAGAGAGAGAGAGGGAGAGAGAGAGAGAGAGAGAGAGAGAGAGAGAGAGAGAGAGAGAGAGAGAGAGAACCAGAGCTACCACCTTGTGGGTCTGGCTTATGTGGATCCTGGGGAATTGAACTGGGGGCCTTAAGCACTGGAGGCAAGTGCCTTAACCGCTGAGCAATCTCTCCAGCCCATAATCAGCAAAATTTGAGGCATCACTTCCTAGGTGAATGGGAAAACAAACATACTTTCATACAGTGGAATGCACTCAGAAATAAAAATAAATGAGTTAAGAAGCCACATAAAAACAGTGATGAAGCTGAAATATACACTGTAAGAAAGAAGCTAGTCTGAAAACTATATATTGTATCCCTCCAGTATGACATTCTAAAGAGGGAAAAATTGGTAATTACCAGGCATTTGTGGAAGGGGGTCAGGTGAATGGAAATGACTATTGCCCTGAATTTTTATGTTTATTAATTATTTCATTTTTCCTTAGACTTATATAAAATCATGTGTCAGTTTAGCAAGTTTCACACATTTTCCAATATTTTGTAATTTAAAACCTATTATGTGTGCACTGCAACTTGGATGTTCTTCAAAATCAATGTCAAAATTGATCCATCTTTGTCTTAAAGTATATTTTATTCATTTTATTGTTGTAGAATTTATTGTATGAGTATAGTACAATATATCATTCTAATCTAGCAATAAAAAGTTGATTTTTTCTGAACTTTTTGTTTTGTTTTCATGGTTTCCCAGATTTATTATATATCATTTGAGCTTTAGTGTGCTTAGATGAAAGTGATATTATAAGGTTCTTTATAATACCATGTCTTTGATTAATTTGTGGTTCTATTTAATATGCCAAGGGTACAATATAATTATTCTGCTAGTCCCATATTTTAATGTTTTCCCAATATATGAGGTGGAAATATAAATTTTAATGTTGTTTTAGATGAACATCTAACAATTTATTAAGATGAAGGTGTTTATTAAAAAGTTGAATATCTGGCCAGGTGTGGTGGTGCACACCTTTAATCCCAGCACTCAGGAGGCAGATGTAGGTGGATTGCCATGAGTTCATGTCTACCCTGAGACTACACAGTGAATTTCAGGTCAGCCTGGGCTAGAACAAAAACCTACTTTGAATTCTTCCCCTCCCAAAAAAGTTACAAATCTGTTTCTGTGAAATGACCCCTCAGATGTTTTGGCAATGTAAGGAATTAGGTTTTAACTGTGTTAAAACAATAAATCAACTCAGGACTCATATTTAATATATAGAACCTTCCAGCATATACAAGTTATATATTGATCTTTTGGAGATGTTTTATAACAGTCTGCTAGATTTTCTTATATAAAGGCTTCTCTTGTCTTCATTGGGAATTTTTTTGGTAGGTTTTCTGGTCAAAGAAATTCTCTCCTGGAAATATTTAAACACTACTTCAAATTTAATTTGCTTTAATCTAATTATTAAAAGTCTTCAATTTTAATTTTTTATGCTTGTCAAATTATTAGAATATCATCTTATATTTACAATTCATTTCTGTTATTTCTCCTAAAAAAATCAATGAAAAGAAGTGTCTCAACTTTATTGAACTTTTCACAGATATCTAATATTCTTTCCCTAAAATTTTTGGGAGTTTTTTCCAGTCTTTCATCTATTTTTTTAACCTGAATTTTATGGTGATATGCTTCTGTCTTTTCTTTTTAAAGTCAAGAACAAAATGGTTATCCTTTCTATCTTCATACCAATTTTGGTTAAAAAAAACCTGACGTGTTATGCTTCTTATGCTTTATTAGCAGCTTTTACTATTTTTATTATCTACCATGAACAGTTTTAAAAACATAAATTTATTTCAATATTCTCAGTCTTCATACAGCTTTAAAATTGTATTCCATCTCATTCAAGTCCTTTGAAGGATGAGTAGATTTAAGAGTTCTTGTAATCTATCAATGATATTCTTTAAACAGTGGACCCACTAACCTCTACTGTAGTTCTCCCAGGTTCACATAGGGATGTGCATTCCACAATAATGATGGATTAGACATGCCATGTGGAAGCATTGACCCTCCATGTGGCAGATGGCTGGTGCTTCCTTCCTTCCTTCTCCTCCCTAGAGTGAGTGAGAATGGGTTGGTGGAGAGCTTCTGCAGGGTTATTTCTTTGAAATGTGGAATTTGGCTAAGGGAGTTCCAAGATTCCCCATGGACACAGCAAAATCTTCTTCAAGCTGTGTCCAGGAATGTTTCCTGCCCCCCTCTCCTTTAGCGATTTTAAGCGGCCACCATGGCCCTCTCCTGTTTGGCTTGCTTCCCTCCTTGGCCTTCTTCCTTCATACCCGAAAGCTGCTAAGAAGGTCTTCCCTAGATCTTGAGAAATTGTTTTGAACATACTAACTCAGGCTGAGAGAGGGGAAAGATCAGATTCTCCTACTCTCTTAGAGATGGTTTACCCACATGGAGAATTATTTTACAACTTCCAAATTAAAGTTGAAAGTATGAAGTCCTTTTAGAACAATATCATTTCAAGAAGAAGTAGATGAGTAAATGACAGATTAAGCCAGAAACAATGCTGTGGATATCAATAAGTATCAGTTCCTTAACCTATGTGTTAATTTATTGGAATTCACTTAAGTAGGACCAATTTTACTTTATTTTATTTATTTTTTATTGTCCATAATGAGTTACATTGTTTAGTACAATGAATTGTTATCCCCAATTCCTCATTGCCCCCCCCTTCCCCAGTCAGCTGGATATCCTCCTCTGTGGGCCGTCTGGATCAGTCTTTGTGGTAGGGGACCATGGATAAGACCAATTTTAGAAGGATAATTTGACAGAGTGACAAGTAAGACTAAACACAATGTCACCTAGAAACCACCTTCAGTCAGAACCTATGCTGAGTGGTCTGTACCACACCCCCCCCCAGAAGATTTGCTCACTTCCTTTGTGAGGTAATTCCCACCACCACACCGAGTAATGACTCCAAGCCAAGACGTGAACATGGGGTTAGTTTCACCTCCATCCTGTTCTTGTTTTCTTGCCCATTTTATTTATTTGTTTTTTTTATTTTATTTTATTTTTTGGTTTTTCGAGGTAGGGTCTCCCTTTAGCCCAGGCTGACCTCAAATTTGCTATGTAGTCTCAGGGTGTCCTCAAACTCAGAGCAATTCTACCTTTGCTTCCTAAGTGTTGGGATTAAAGGTGTGCGCCAACACACCTGGCTCTCTTGCCCATTTTTTGTTTAGCTAAATGAATCTCTTCATTATTTGAATGAATCATGTATTTCTCTCAGCCAATTACTATTCTATATTGTGAACTGAAGTTCCCTTAAAAAGCTTAGGTTGAAATTTAATAACTTGGTTGACTAATTAGAACTTGGTGAATATTAAGAATTTCAACATTATCTGTCTGGTTTTCCTCCCCTTTGTGGTCATTAATCTGACCACATCTACATCTGAACTCATGCCCTGTGCTGTTAGATATTTGGAAACACACTAACACTGTTTTGTGTGAATCTGGACTCCAAACTTAACTAGTTGTCCTATATTATCTGCCAACCTTCTCAGTCCCTAACCTTTAAAACAGACTATTTTTGAAGCAATTGCCTAAACTTGCTGCCATAAATGAGAATTTTAATTCTCTCTATTCTCTGCCATTCACCCCCATCATCACTGGACAGACATAGGACATCATAAACACGCCCAATGAGTACTCAATTAGGGGATCTTAATTTGAACTAAATGTGTTAGCTGCCAAATTAGTTTGGAAGTGTATAACTATGGCCTTGGATGATATCAAACACTGAAAGAAAACATCCCAAAGCAACAAAACAAGGATGTCTTGTAAAGAACCACATGGCTCCAGGTCTTCTCATCCAATAATAAATAAAGTCACATTACATAGAGAAGAGCTATTTTTATTTCCACAAAAGTACCTAATCAGAAGAAGGTTATTATTATTATTATTATTATTAATTTTGGAGGTAAGATCTGAATATCTATGTTACCTCAAAGCCCCCTGAG
Organism: Zapus hudsonius; assembly: GCA_004024765.1. Classification (NCBI taxonomy): domain Eukaryota; kingdom Metazoa; phylum Chordata; class Mammalia; order Rodentia; family Dipodidae; genus Zapus; species Zapus hudsonius. Next base: position 8,556 of record PVHP010038577.1, on the reverse strand, counting down.
AGTAAGATGCACACAGCTGATGGCATTCCTCTCCAGTCAGGTCAGATGCCAGGCTCACCTTGGCTAGCCCCCCTGTCCAACGCCAGGACACTACCCAGGGGTTCTGATTCCTGGTGGCATTAATATGCTTGATTAAAGAGAGCAAGCCCAAGGAATGTGATCTTTGGAATACATTACAGACACTGTAGGACAAGCAAGGAGAAAGTCCTCAAAGTTCCCAGGTGAGCTTGAAAATGCTTCTCTGTTCAGATAAGACTGGGAGATGTGGTCAGGAAGTTCACTTGGGACTGAAAAGTAGGCTCTTCATGGGGAAGAGAGCAGAAATTATTGGTGGTAAAGTTTCAATAGCCTTCCACTAATATAGATGCGTGATAAGAAATCTAAAGTGAAGAAGCCCAGGCTCACGTCTGTAAGGCCAGACACTCCTTCATTCACTTGGGACGCCATCTTGCTTCCTAGAGGTAATGTGCACACTCCAAAAGGTTCCCCACTCACACCTCCATTCCAGTCATTTGATGTCCTTGACTAACCAAATTAATTGAAACATATCTGTCTATGAATGAAACACGGAATTAGAAAGCCAAAGGCTGGTTTCCCTGGGCACTCTGTCATTCTAGAACTTTCGGCTGGCAGAAGTCGCCTCACTCCTGGATGTCTCTCCTTTCTCTGCCCTTGCACAGGACCGACTTCCCTAATTTCTCAAAAGGGAAAAATGATGGTAGGGAAAGAAGGCCCTCATATTAGTGAAAATTAGTTAAATCCCCTCTCCTTTACCAACAGATTCTGTCTTCTGTAAGCCTCTCTTATTGAGAGTGAGATCATTTCTTCCAGGTGGTGTTTGCTTGGGAAAAAGCACAAGAAAAATGCTTAGGCCTAAAGAGGTGCCTTTTCAGATTCCTCATTTGTTAGTTAAGAGGTTTAGCGGTGAGCTTTCTGAAAAGCAGACAGTGTTTGCTGCTCCTTTGCTATTTTAACAAATTGTCTCCTGCATGTATGTGTCGAGGCGAGTGTGAACTCCTCCTGGGCCATGATCAAAGCCTAACAACAAAGGTCCTTTGATTGACGAGGTTTTCAATTTCTAATTAGCAAATTTTGTTCCTACCTTTGCAGACACCATAAACAAATCCTTTCACTGGGAGCCTAAAAAGCAAAGATCCTTTGAATCTCTAAGTTATGACATATTCTAAACAAAGACAAGCTTGGTTTTGATGTTTTCTCAAGGCTGCAGACAGGAGGAAATAGCACCTCAGACATCAGTCCTTGAATCCCACAGAAGGAAATTAACCCTTTGAAGGACTGCCACTTTTTTAAGTGTGGGATTTTTAGGGTAGAGAAATGAGAATGTGTTAGTAGCTCAAATGGAAGGTGCAAGAACGAAAAGAAACAGAGAAAGAAAAGAAGGGAGGGAGGGAGGTAAGAAAGGAAGCAGAGTGTACACAGAGAGAGAGAGAGAGAGAGAGAGAGAGAGAGAGAGAGAGAGAGAGAAAATGAGAGTGAGAGAAACTCTCCCACAACAACCCAACAAGCTGACAGGCCCATGTCGACAATGAATAAATAAATCATAAACTATCTGAGAAAGTTCCCGATGGTCAATAAGCAGCAATGACATGAACCCACATGGATTCAAGGCCAGAACCCTTGTCCTACTTACATTAGAGGGGACGATGTTCAGGGCTGGTATATTTACTCTGCTTATGTGAAATTCCTTGAGTTCAAGCCCAAGTACAACAAATAAAACCTGCTGTCTGCCTTTGAGCTCTGTATACTAGGTATATGGTGGGGATTGGCATTCAGTGAAATACATGGTTTCTTTTCACTTGGTAATTCTCAAGGACAGTCACTAAAGGTGCATGTTTGGGGAAGCTGAGGCACTGCTTAACTTTTCCCAAGTGGCTGAAGGAGTGGCAGAGGGTTTAGAATTTGCCTTATCAAATGATGTGGAAAGGTCTGTACACTCTTGAAAAGGCACGTTTAGTGAAATCTGCATTTTAAAATGTTGATTCTTATCCTATGATGAGCTAAGGTGGTGTTTCCAGCAAGAGGGGGGACGGAGTGTTTGGAAGTGAGATGAGCTGGGAGAATTTAGGAGGTATTTGTCAGGAAGCTCTGATAGAACTCAGTGAAAGATTAATGATAGGGAATAAGTCAAACAAAAACACATGTTCAAGAGAACATGCATACTACTGATATGGTAACTTTTGTTATTTTCAAAGTCACTAACCAAGGCTGTAAAAGACTTATATAAGGACAATATTGAAACACTCAGGAAGGAAATAGAGGAGGACACGATAAGATGGAAAGACATTCCATGCTCATGGATAGGGAGAATCAATATCGTAAAAATGGCAATCCCGCCAAAAGCGATTTACAGATTCAATGCCATGCCAATAAAAAAATCCCAACCTCTTTCTTTACAGATATAGAAAAAATAATCGCAAAATTTTCTGGAAGGGCAAAGTAATAACAATTTTACTGCTTAAAGAAAAAAATTATAATGCCTTCTAGGCTTATCTCTGTAGTTGCAAATGGAAGATAGCCTTCCTTTTCAAAGCTGAATAATATTCAATTGTCTATACACCTCACTTTATCCACTCAAATTCTATATAATGGTTAGTGTGGATGCTGTTGGAATGGATACATGAGAGCAATTCTTTTCCCAGCATACCCACGACAGGGCATATTTCAGGACAGCTGAAACAGGTGGGTCTGTTTAATTTTTGATGAAACCATATGATGGTTTCCATAATGCTGTATCAACTTACTTTCCAGTTAACAATGTGCAGGTTCTCTTTCCGCCATAGTCTTAACTGCTTGTTATTTCTCTCTTCTTTTTCCTCTTTCCTGGTTTATAAAAATAATGGCCACAACAATCATAGGGTGATAAATAATTATAGTTTTGATTTGCATTTGTGGTATAAACCAGTGATGTTGAGCATCTTTCATAAACCTGTTACTGTGACAGTTTAGGGTGACTGGGACCTTGAAAATAAAGAGCAGGAATGACCTTGGACTTTAACAAAAGCAACCTAAGCCTCCCTAGAGTGGAAGGTCTCCTTTACTAGAATTCAAACCTAATCCTGGAACTATGATTGGTCAGAACCCAGACCAATCACTGTCTCTCTGGCTCACCAAGCCATAGGATATACTCACCTGGAAGAGGGTTCTCATAAGCCCTCTGGCTATCGCCACATAGCTCTGGCCGGAGGGGCATCTGCCACAAGGGTTTTCTCCTTTCTCAGGGTGGGAGCTCTCTGTACTTCATCCTCTCTTAATCTAAGAAAGCCTCTCCAAACCTTACCCTCTGGTGGTCTATGATTTTAATTCTTTAAATTTATATCACAGGAACAGGAGAACTCTGAATTTGTTGGTGTGTTGGCAAGGGAGCCCAGGCTCCCGTTACATTACCACCTGGATGCCTTTTTTGGAGAAATGTCTACTCAATGCCTTTTCCCAGTTGGAGGAGAGTAGAGTTCTATGATTTCTTTATATTTATTTATTGAATATCGTTATTGTCAGATAGATGAGTTGCAATTGTTATCTTCACTAAATCGCCTTTCCACATTGTGGCTTGTTTCCTGCATTCAGGAGCAACTTTATGTTTTGAAGTAATTCCAGCTGCTTATCTTTCTCCCTACAGCTTGGCTCTTGTAACAGCCACAAGTCTTTGTCAAAACCAGTGGTGAGGTGATTTTCCTTGTTTTGTCTTATAGAAGTTTTATAGTTCCAGGTCATGGTTTTATGTCTTTATGTAATGGCCAAGCTGGAGATTAGAATTTAGATAATACCCAGCAAATTCCAATGCACCTCAGAACGTAAGGAGTACCCAAATTCTTGTCTATAAGGTTAAAGAATTAAAATTGTAGATCAGAGGATAAGGTATAGTGGGAGACATTATTTTAAAGAGAATGGGAAGTTACAGAGTTCTCTAGCCACCAGTGTGGAGAGAACACATGGGAGACGGGTTAACAAAATCTATGCTGTTCAGCTAAACAAGCAGAAGAAGGAAAGACAACAGAGGGCTCTCGTCATGAGGAAAAAGGTTCATGTGGGAAAAATCTTGAGCTCCCCTCACCCAGTCATTAAGCTGGGGTGGGAGAAGGCCTTACCTTCTTAAGGCCTGGAGATTCAGAAGTCCTCCTCCTAGGGCACCATGTGGAGAGAAGAGAGGCTGGACTTTGTTTCAGTGATTTTTAAAGAACTCAGCCAGGTAAGTCAGAGAGACAGCTGGTTGGTCCATATCTGACCAATCAGTTTTAGCATCTAGGTTTGAGCTCTAGCTAGATACCTAGATACCTCCCCCTCAGGTATGTGTACTTACCCAGTTTTTAAACCCTTTTTATTGAAAACACTATTTTTCTCATTGCATATTTGTCATGCTCTTGTAAAAAAATCCATTGTCCATACATGGTTGGTTTATATCTGATCTTCTATGCTGCTCCCTTTGTGTATATGTTTTAAGGTAGTTCTCGTCTGGTTACTATAAATATCCAATATAATTTGGAATCAATATATATGATGCTTGCAGTCCAACTTTATTGTTTTTGCTTTAGAAGTTGTTGGCTCTTCAGAGACTTTTGTGATTCTGTATAAATATTAGAGTTTATTTCTATATTTATTAATATGCCATTGTAATTTGTAGAAATTGCATTTATAAAATGAAGGTATCTCAACCTTCCCCTGCTCTAGGTGCACGGGTGAGACTCCTAAAACAAAAGCAAGATTATCAAGAGTAAAGCACAATAAATTGATTTAGCATAAGTTTCCCATGATGTAAGAATCTTCAGAAATGAAGGCCAAGGTAACATGGAACACGATATTTTATCGACATTCATGAAGAATAAACAAAGACAAGCCTAGAGGTAATACTGGGGAATCCTAGTAAGATTATCCGGGGCATCTCTGTATCTTCATTTTTTCCTCTTAGTAAACACAGTGAGGACTCCTCTGTCGAAATGTCTGTGATGCGCACTAGAGGGAAGTTAGAGCATCAGGGTGTCGTCATGGGATCTGGTAAGAGAAGATCAGAGAGACCCCCTGTTCCTGCTGTTTTCTCAAATGCTGAAGGGCCACATTGGTTTGTGGCCTGCCCGAACCCTCCTTGAATCTCTGGATTCCTTTGAGAGGAGCTGAGATTTCGAAAGTATTGACACAGGAACACAGGTCATGTGTCCACGAAGTCATGTCTAATTTTTCATCTGTGATTTAGTACTCCATGTCTCTCATCAGCTGACAACATGGTGCCCTCTGTTGTGTTCTGGAAGGGGGGAGGACTTGGGTCAATTTGTTCCCCGTTTCCTCTGTGGAATAAATTGTTGGCCAAGAGGTTCTCTCTGGATGCAGCCTGAGAGGTGTGATGCTGGCCCAGTGAAACCAGTCTTCCCATCCGTTTACGATCTCTAGTCTAGGATCTGCCCCTTCCACTGGGGGCTGGAATCTCAAGGTGGTAGCAGAATTCCCCAAAAGTTGTTCTTGTCTATAGATTGTTCTCAAAATCTAGAGGCTTGTTCCCCCCTCACTTTGGTGTTGAGAGCTGGAACCTCATCTTGTTGTTGCTTCTCTTCTATGCTCAGCCATCGGCCACTCTGAGTTTATTAGGGATCCTAAAATAATGCATCACATATTCCTGCTTCTAGGTGGGAATACCCATTTTCTCTATATGACCTTCTTCTTCATAAATAAAATTGAAAGATTTTTTTAAACAATTCACAACTGTGTAGTTAACAGATTTTATTTACATTTTGATATTAGGCTACCACATTTGTTTCAGAAAATGTTTATCACTGAGTTTTATATTTTGAAGAATTGAATCTGCTTGTGAAACCATGAACAGGTTCCCCCACCTCCTGGGGGTTGATTGGCAGAAACATGTTTTCCTGTGGACTTCTGCCAACAGGATTTGTGTACAACAAACCAGGCCAAGTTTTCGGAAGGGTCTAGGCCAGATGACATGACAGACATTTTGGCAGAACTTTCATTATTTAGCACACTCTGGTGAATTATTAATAAAATTCCATTGTGAGGGCCAAGAAAAATTGAAATGGTACTGAGCCTTGCAGATACTGAGGTGTAATATATTATTAATTGGATTGCAGAATAACATACTATGCAAAGTGGGAAGAAAGTAAGGTCCACTGTAGCAAAATTTATTCAGTAGCTCACATGTTGTAACACTGAGTGTGGATAAGAATAAATCAGGTGCAGTGCTCCTGCTGTATAAGAGAAAAACTCAAAGACACATTTCCTAAGAAAACCACACAACTATACCCAGAGCTACAGAACGGTTTGTGGAGGACTTTATGAGACTTGCGGTTGATGAGCCAACATGGACTTTTTATTTACAAACGATATTTCCTAATTTTCCCCATTTCTCTTTTTGAAAGCAAGAAACAAAAGCTGCCTCAAGGTTTTGATTCCTTTCACGATAATATTTTCATTCAGTACTAAGCTTGAACTTCACATGAGACCCTTAAACAGGCATTGAACGACGAGCCTGGAGACCTACACTTCTGCAACAGATTAATTGTATCATATTGTAAGTCTCCAGTTTCCCGTGTGCATAAATTTATGTGTCACTTTCTCCGCCTATGACACAGCACAGGTGTGTTGAAAAGGAGGTAAATGTGGGAATTTGCTACTCTGAGAGCAAAAATGCTCTTCAGGACCCTCCCCTGTTGCTACAGGGAGACTCCTGCTCTCATAAAGTAACCTAAATGGGTTCTTTCCCATTCCAGCGCCCATTTCTTCCTGACCAACACACACACGCACACACACACACACACACACACACACACACACTCCTCAGGTGCACTGACTTCTAATATTCACAGCATTAACATTTCCATCCCCATTCGCCCTGACTCCTTGTGTGCTGGGCCGGCCTCGGTTTCCACACTGATACCACACCTTCCACTAGAGGAACTCATGACTTTCTCCATGACACCTAAGGCAGGCTTTTAGTCCGGATTCTAATCCTTAGACTTTTACAGGGTGGGAGGCACTTTACTCAACTGTTTATGTTTCTTTGGGTCTGTCTGACAGGTGCTTTTCTTTCAAGTTTATAGGCTCATCCCCATTCACCTGGCCATTTGATTCTACCACAGTGACAAGCTTGGGATGCTCCGATTCTCCCCACCACTTTAGAATTCACAATATTGCCCATCTTTCCACTCAGCCATGAAGTTAATTCATGTGGAAGGTCTGGGTGCGGCTGCCGCAGGAGGCGTCAGGAGATTAAGAAGCTCAAATGGCAGATAACAAGCTTTCAGAGGGGTTTCCTGCAGACTCAATGGAAGCCTCAGAGGATGGAAGGAACACGGAGAAGCTCACAGGTCAGGAGTGGCAATGCCTATGGTTTCTGAAGCTTTCTAAGAACAAACTGGCAATGCCTCTCATACTCCTGCCAGTGACCCAGATCCTTTACCCAAAGCAGTCATGAGGAGAATCGCTGCTGTAATGAGGGGTGCACAGAGGCCAAGTTCCCTGAGGATGATCAGAACTTTCAGAGCAGGTGCACAGTGTTGCACTTGCCTGTTTGACAAGAGGCTTCATCCCACAACTCCAAGTGGTAAGATAGGCACATCCCAGAGGACCAGGGGAGTCCCTGAGTTCTGGGTCCCCACCTCCATGAGGGAATGCCCCACAGCCGGTGCAGCAGTGTGAGACACTCAGGGAACACCTGCAGGATATTCATGGAACATTTTCAGACCTAGGACATCCTGTATCTTGGGTGTTAGAGTTCCGCTTTGAACCCAATGATCACTTCAACAAGCCTGTCCTGAGAAGATGTACAAGGTAAGTCAGGGTCAGACAAGACTGAGCCATCTTGCTTGACACTGTGAACTATGATGGGGGAACTGACGGGAAGAAACTATCATATTGTCAAAACCACCAAGAAAAAGCAGAACCATTGTGTACTGCTTCTCCATATTGAAGCGAGATTAAACTTCTCAAAATGTGACACGTTAGCCTTTCCTGTTTGCTTCAAACATCCTAATTTCACATCGCATTAACATATATCATCTAAAAGGCCATGTCCTGGGTGCTTCTTGGCATGGCCCTCAGCTTCAATTATTAAGATGATACCAGCCTTTACTCAAAGTTATCCATCTCCTGAGAACATGTATCTTCCAGGAAAAAAAAATTCCTTGCAGACGTTTTAGCAGTCATTTAAAAAAATTCTTTCCTCAGAAAGACCCTCCCCTTCTCTAAATACACCCTCCCAGAGTCATTATTTTCACATTTGCAACTGTGAACTGATCATGTCTGTTTGGTGAGCGTCTGCCACCCCTAGTGAGACAAACTCGTGCTGTGTATCCAGACTCACTTCTGCTCCTTGACTTGGCTGAGTAGAACCCAGAGTAAGGGATCATAAGCTGACCAATTATGTAAACAAAGAAAGAAAGAAACAATAAACAAATAAAAGACAATGATTCAAATATAAATATAGTAGAAATATACTATATTATAAATATAAACATGTGAGGATAAATATAAATAAGGCAATGCTTTAATACTTTCATAGATTTATACTCTATTTTTTAAACATGATTAGAAAAC
>PVHP010038576.1:0-16833 GCA_004024765.1 Zapus hudsonius | reverse complement strand
AATTTTTTTTGTCAACTTGGCCTTTTATTAGTAATCTTGGGTGGGTGTCTGAGGTTGTTTACAGAAAGGCAGCCCTCTCAGTAGGGGCCAGGATGTAAGGAAGCTCAAGGAAGCTAGAAACAAGCATCCTTTCCTGGGAGGGCAGTGCAGGAAGGAAATTCCAGAGACTCAGGATGTCAACAAGTCTGGGAAGACACACACGATAATGCAAGTCACACAGCGAGGTTTATTTCCAGCATGCTGGAGGTTCATGTCTTGGCTCAAAAAGTTGAATCTCTGACCCAGGACCCTCTTCTGCCTTCTTTACTAGGTTTTATATGTTTGAGTTTACAGGTATGTGACATTTCACAGTTATCTACTATCTTTATGGCACACAGGTGGCTGTTTGAGGTTACAAGCATGGACACTTCACAGTTATCTACTATCTTCATGGCATACAGGTGGCTCATAACCTTTTAACTCACATCCTGGCCACATCTAGGTGGTCACTCTAATCTCATGGCAAATAGCTGGTTGTCTATTTACAGACATTCCTTTAGACTCAGACCTTCTTTGCCAGTGATGACTCTCTTTCTTCTGAGCAGGGAGTAGGGGGCTTTTCATCCATCTGTTCCTTTGATCTGTCAAAGCTAATTATGATGGTCAGTTGCCTGTCCCCAACAGTTGCAGTCAGACTAGCTGACCAGTGAGCCTTGGTGATCCTTTGCTCCATTCAGAGCTAAAATCACAGGCATACACAACACTGCGTGGCTTTTTACATGGGTGCTGAGGATCAAATTCCAGTTCTCTTCTTCGCAGAGCAAGGACTCTTGCCTACTGAGCCATCTCCCCTGGCCCAGTTTAAAAAGTCTCTTACCCTCTTCCTTTAGCCTCTGCCCATGTGATTCACATTCCAACAGAAATAACAGAGGGACAAGAACATTTCAAGAGTGTCTAGCATGTTGTGTCGGTTAATACCTGATTGGCCAAGTTGGTAAGTTAGATAGCTGAACCCAGCATTGAAGACTATGCCCCACTCTTAGGGGCATAATAAAAGTAAATAAAACTATCTCCTGGCTGGAGAGATGGCTCAGCAGTTAAGGCACTTGCCTCGCTGTGTGACTTGCATTATCGTGTGTGTCTTCTGTTCTTTGAGGAGTGCTCAACCTCAGACCACAACACAACCAGCTGCTCCAAGTGCAGAGTGAGAGGGTGGAAGAGAAACAGAGCAGACACCTGACATTCTCCTCTAATCTTCACACTCCTAATACCCTGGGTGTGTATCTGCACAGACATACATACACTATACACGCACCTCAAACACACCACCACACATACCACATGCACTCTTCCCCCCCCCAAAAAAAAGAGAGAGAGATTCTCAGAGCAGAGCCAAGCTATTTGAATCCAGTCCAAATATACCATCCAGCATCTCTCCCTTCCCTGCAGAGGGGAGAACAATACATATGTGCTGTTTCATGATCATTTGTTTCACAGGCTAATTGTGATGCTAAGTTATGCTTCTGGTCCAACAAGAAAGAAAATTCTCTCTTTTAAAGAAGCACTGTATTAAAGAGAAGGTATATTTGTGTCTGAAATGCTAGCCTCTGGCACATTTCTTTCCTTTCTCAGCCAGCTTCCTGCTTGAAATGCATCTCCCTTCCCTTTCCTCCTCTTCTCTTCCTTTCTTCTCTCCCCTTCTTCCTTCTTCCCTTCCCTTCTTTTCTTCCTTCCATACTTTATTTAAAAAAATTTATTTATTTATTTATTTGGAAGAATGAGAGAAAGAGGCAGATAGAAAGAGAATGGACACACCAGAGCCTCTAGCCACTGTAAATGAACTCCAGACACCTTGTGCATCTGGCTTTACATGGATACTGGGGAACTGAACTTGAGTCCTTCTGCTTTGTAGGCAAATGCCTTAAATGCTGAGCCATCTCTCCAGCCACCCCCTCACCATACATTATTTTCAAGACAGGGTCTCATGTAGTCCAGGCTAGGTTTGAACTTGCTATGTAGTCCAGGATGACTTTGAACTCCTGATCCTGCTGCCTCCACTCCCTAAGTGCTAGGATTACAGGTGCACAGGACCACACCTGGAAAGACATGTCTCTTTCATTTCCATATCAATGCACATTGCTAGAACCCCAGCTATTTTCTACCTTTACCCTAAGCTATCCTAAGCTCTTGCCATGGGACACTTTTCCCCTGGAGGGATGCAAACACACATCTTCACCCCAGATAGGGTTCAGGTGGCAGAACAAAGTGTGATGCCACCGGTACCAGTTTGGTGAATTCGTTTATAGGAGCTGCTTACAAAGCAGGGTGTTATTTACTGTCCCCCAAACAAACATTTTGTTGGGACTCTATGTCATGATTACTCCTCAGATGCTACTCTCTCAGTCCTGGGGTGAGGGCTTATTTACAGAACATGAAACCCCAGAGGAGCAGCATAGAGAGAGCTCACTGTCCCTTGATCTTTTCTCCTCTATATATTCTCCTTCCTCCTGAGGCCATGAGACCTCAAGGGTCATTGCATACAGTTGGCATAGGGGGTGCCTGAGATCTCAGGTGGGTGCCTGATGACTCTCCTTCCTCCCTTCTTTCATGAATTGTCCCAGCAGCTTTTGACCAAAATAGTTGCTTACTGCTTGCAATGCGGAGGAATTTTGCCAACCAGCAGGTACTCAGGATCTTATCAACAGCTATTACTCCAAATTTTGCTTCTCTTCATTCATCTTCTCTTAGCTCCTACTTTGGGGGACATAAGTGCCTTACCGTGGGAGACTCTAATCCTCTTCCTCCAGGTCTTGACCTCCCCTTTGCCCTAGAGACTATCTTCCAGCAACCAAGGAACTATCTCCATCAGCATCCTTCCTGATACCTCATCCATGGATACAACACCCAGAAGCACACGCATCCATGCCATCTTCATACGTGTTCTTCTTCTGACGACAGTGCTCCAAGTCACCCCCTCCCCAAATCTCAGTAATCAATATTTGTCTTCCTCTTACCAACTTAATAACTACAAAAATGAGGTGTTGATAGACAATACAAGGGAAATATTTAAGTTACTGGGGAGTTTGTATTAAAGAATACTATTTGAATAAATTCTGTGAAGCAGAGTGATCTTTGTACTGTGACTTGGACCGGAATGGATTGTCGACTTTCAAAATTCTCCATACATTAAACAAATATCAATGGTCTTGGGAGTTAGCTCAATGGAGAAAGTGTTTTCTGTGGAGGCATAGGACCTGGGTTCTGATGCCCAGTGCCAACACTAAATGCTTGACATGATATTATGTGCTTGTAATTACAGAGCTGGGGAGGTGGGGACAAGAAGATCCCTGGGACTTATTGGTTAGTCTAGTTGAATCAGTGAGTTCTGGGTACAGGGAGACACCCTGTCTCATAGAAATACTAAGTGAGGTAACCCAAGCCCAGAAAGACAAAAACTGAATTTCTCTTTCATACGTGGATCCTGACATTCAGTGTTTGTTGGCATGTAAACGGGGAGATGTGAGAGTGGATATGGCCTGTGATTCTAGACAGATGACCTCAAGAGGGGAACAGGAAGGAATGAGAAAGGGAAAAGGAAAAAAGAAAACCATGCGTGAAGGCAACAAGGAGGCTAAGTTAGAGGGAGAGAGCCTGAGGAAGAGAGAACTGGGAACTAGGAGGGAAAGGAAACAAAAGATTTCATGAAAATCCCATAACAACACCAATTTTTTGTAAGCTACTAAAAAAATAAGGTGGAGATCAATAGAGGAAGATGCCCCATGCTGACCTCTGACCTCCACACATACATGCTGTTCCTACATGCAAATCCATACAAATACACACAAAACACACATACACACACAAAACAAACAAACAAACAAAACCCGAGGAGCAGGGTGGTGACAAAGACATATCAGAGCTCCATTTATACTGCCAAAAAAAAAAGATTCCTGTAATTATTTGATGAGCAGAAAGGATTTAGGGAAGCTGCAGTCACTGATACTTTGATTAGCAAAATTACCGGCTAATTTCCCATGCTGTCCTGCTCAAAAATCAATGGCCAATAAAAAAAATGTGAGTAATATTAAGTCAAACTGGCAAAACAGGGAATAAAATTTATCACGCGGAACACAGCCCATAAAAATATTTTGCAACTAGATTTCTTCTGCCGTTTACAGAGGAGATAACACATCTGTTTTCATATAGGCATTGGGGGAAGATCCTCCCAAGACAGCCTGGATGTAAATCTCATATTGTACAGTTTATTTACCCATCTCCTAGAGGTAGCTTTCTGAATCTGGCTGAATTTCTACCTCATTGTGTTATGAGAGATGCTCTCTCATGGGTACCAATGAGAAGGCGACAAGAGTTCATTCAAGGTCCTTATGAAACTGCAGCATTAAGAACGCCTCACAGGAAATTCATGTGGTGGATTCTAGGTGTGAACAGTGAGTATCCCAAGTATACATGGATCTTATGTAACTTAATGACAGAAAAAAAAGTCATTCAGTAATCCTCCAGTGGGCACCCAGTGTCACACACACACACACACACACACACACACACACACACACACACACACTTTCCTATCCCATGAACTGCAAAGCATAGGCTATTATATGTTTACTTTATCTTAATTTTTTTGTGTATATATGTGTGTGGGGTGCATACATGTTTGTGTGTGTGTTACACATGTGTGAGTATACATGTACATGTGGAGACCAGAGGTTGTTACAGATCTCCATCACTCCCTTTTAATGTTTGACAGGCTCTTTCTCTTGAACCTAAATCTCATCAATTCAGTTACTTTAGCGAACTCACCTCAGAGATCCACCTATCTCTACCTCCTGTGTAGAAATTATTGGGGTGCACCATTACAGCTGGTATTTACATGGTTTCTGGGGATCTGAACACAGGTCTTTCAGCAAGACTGACTGAGCCATCTCTCCAGCCCTTAGAAGGTTAGTTTTCCAGCATGGTATATTTTCAATTCTTGCACAGTCTAAGATGGTGTATGCATGCAAATGCCCTTATCAAAATGGTTGTAGTTCATAATGAGATTGTTAAAGGAGACTGTGTTTGAAAGACCAGCAGGAAATAAATCCCACAGCTCACAGTGTACCCATTACATCTAGAACCTTCATTGGTTACAGTGAAACCACAGCTCCTGTTTCTAAAAGTACACGAACCATATCATAGAAAGTTTCCATATGTGTGTGTGTTTGTGTGTGTGTGTGTGTGTGTGTGTGTGTGTGTGAGAGAGAGAGAGAGAGAGAGAGAGAGAGAGAGAGAGAGAGAGACTAGGTTTTGCAGGACAGAGGGAGAGTAAGAATGCGGGAAGAATGTGAGTTTTAGGAAAGGAGGTCCAAGGGACGACAGAAACCCTGAGCACAGATCATGGGGGTCTGGAGGGACCCCACAGGACAATGACAGGTGTGGATCCTAGAGAAGGCAACATTCTCATGGCTGAATGGCTCAGCAGGTCACCCTCTACAGAGAAGACAGGGAAAAGCCTTGGGATCCTGGGACCAAGTGACTCAGGGCTGTCTGTGGCCCTGAGAGGATTGCAGGTGCCCCTCGAGTTGTGCACAGAGAGGCTCCAGGAGACACCAGTGCACCAGGTTGAGGTGGACGTGTCGTAATCCAGGAAGACAAGGCTGTCTCTCAATTAATTTCTTTGTCGCTGTGACAAGATTGTTTTAAATTATGAAATGCAATCTAAAGGCATCTGAAACTAGTTTTGTTTTTAAATGATGAAGACAAAACAAATTACCTTCTCACTGATTTCTTTGTAGTAAAAAGAACCAACATTTTATGGAGTATTCCTATTTAACCAAACTTTAAACCTCTTAGCAAGAAAGAATAACCGTATTGAAAAAAAAAAGAATTTGATTAACTACAACTATTTTGACAAGGGCATAGAAAACATTCAAATACTAAAGACTTTTGAAATGAAAAAAATGTTCTGAAATGTATATACTAAATAGAAAGCTGCTTATTATATTTATATATGAGAGAGTTACATTTAACTTTAATTAGTAAGTTAACTTCATGCTTAAACTTTCATTCCAGAAGTGAATTAACAATGAATGGCCTGCGGGGTTGGGGATGTAGCTCAGTGGTTGAGTGCTTGCCTAGCATGCGCAAGGTCCTAGGTTCAATTCCCTGTCCCTTAAAAAATGAAAAAAAGGAACTGCTTTCAGGCATTTTCAAAATTTAGCTCCCTCAGAGAAAAACTATTCCTTTAATAGAGTTACAATATGAGATTTTCAGATGGAGGGCATAATTTTTTTTTTTTTCTGCCCAGACTGTAAGAAGAGACACGTGGCAAGTATTTGCAAAACACAATTTCTTAGATTCTGGTGTTGAGACTCAAAATCGTAGTTTCATTTTTCTGGCACTATTTCTGTTTGATTACACTTACCATATATGAGTGTAAGAAAAAGAAAACTGCAGGACAGCTCAATACAGACCAAAGGCAGCTTTCTTTAGTTAAAAAAATAATAACAATCAAGAGCAATTCAGTGTACAGTTCCTTGTCTTTTGAATTGTTCACAACACCAGGCTCTAGAGATAGCTTTGCTCATAATGATCATTTCATAGAAGGAGGGGCATGGACGCATTTGGACGGGGTTCACTGTGGATCTTATGAATGACTAGATGGAATCAAACAAGAACCATGGCTTTCTGGTCATCTTTTTCCCACTAGCACGGGTAACTGACATGGCTGAGTGATTAGCACTGACTTTACTAGACATGACCCTGCTCCCCTTCAGTGGCCCTCTAAGAATCTCCATCCTGAACAAGGCAGGTGGCTCTAGAGTGATCTGTTCCTCATCCCCCGAACAGGAAGGCACCACCATCTCCAGGACATCCTGCATGGCCCACAGACAGATGGCAGGAAATGTCTGAATGAGGATCAAGAGAGGGTTGGCCATCTGAATTCACACCTGTCAATTCTCAGCCTCTCAAAGTGAGGTACAGAGCACTGGGGTAGCATGGACCCCCCAGAACACCCGCCCCTGGCACCACCAAAGTTTGTTTTTGTTTTTACTGCTACACCAGAGGACCTCAGGTGTCATTTCTCAGGAACCAGTCACCTATTTTGATACAAGGTATCTCACTGGTTCAGAATAAACCAAGTGGGCTAGCCTGGTTGTCTGTTAAACCCCAGAGATGCCCCTGCTTCCAGTGTTGACTTTTTTTAATATATAAATATATATTTGACTTTTTAAACGAGGGTTTATGAGATCAAATCAGGTCCTCAGGATTGCAAGGCAAGCATGTTACTAAGCTCTCTTTCCAGCACGACTCACTCATTCTCTCTTCCTCCTCTTCCTCCTCTGCTTTCTCCTCTTCCTTCTTCTTCTTCCTCCTCCTCCCTCCTCTCTCTCTCTCTCTCTCTCTCTCTCTTTCTCTCTGTCTGTCTTTCTCTCTCTCTCTCCTGAATTAATGATGATTTGGCCAAGAGAACACAGCCTGGCTCTAAGCTATTTCCTATTATAGGTCATCCACATTGCCTATATCTCTTGTCTCTAGATTGACAATATCTTCTCCATAGCCCCCCACCTCCAATATTGCTAGGAGACAAGACAACTCTGGGAAAACAAAAATATAACAGAAGAAAATGGAAAGAGTCCAAGCGCTCAAGCATCGGGCAACATCCCAAGTTATGCAAGGAGGAACAGCTGGATTTGAAGACACCATCAGACATAACATTTTCTCTACATCCTAGGGTGATTCAGGGATGACAGGAATGTTGCTGTATTTCTTCAGAGGTGGAAATGTGTGTGTGTGTGTGTGTGTGTGTGTGTGTGTGAATCTAGGGTCTCTACGAGGAAGCCTTCTGTGAGATAAACCTTAACCTTCAAGAATGAAAGGCAACAGGATAAAGTTAAGACCCCAGGGGTAAAGAAGGAGTGACAGCAACAAAGGAGAGTAATATTAGCTCTTCCCCTCATATCGTTTCAGATTTCAGATTTCTGGATTGGGAAAATTCAACCAGCAATAATCTAGGTGAGTATTTCAACATCAAAGCAAACAAACCAAACAAAACACGCCCAAAGGAACTGAAATGTGAGTGCTCTTCATCTCGGGCATTTTGGGTAAGGGATCCTCAGCCCTCATATGGATGAGGGAACTGGGCATGGCGTGGTGAAATACTTCTCCAACAGGTAGACTAGAGAGACACGAGGAAAGCCAGGATGTGAACTTGTGTCTTCTCAGATTCGAGCCCCTGTCTCGATGGTGTGGATTCCAAACCCACAGCAGGGAGAGGGCCTGGATGGAGCACAGGATGGGATGAGGCTGATCAGGAGAACAGAGACAAGAATGTCATCAGGTGGGATTGCATCCTGGATGACTTTGGGGGCTGAGGAAGTGAGAAGGCAATCAAAAGGCATTTGAGGAGACTGGGTATCTAACCCAGTGCAGAGTGCTTACTTTGCATGCTCGAGGCCCTGGGCCAATCCTCAGTCCTGAGAAAGAAAGAGAATTCGGGGAATTACACAGTCCTTCGAGCCAAGGCAGCAGGATCATTAATAGGAGAAGTTAAAGCTTACTAAGGTCTTCCTCTGCCAGACCAGGAGCACTTTACTGCCATGTGTCCCATCAAACAGGGACATTTGTTTGTTTGTTTTGAGACAGGGTCTCATATAGCCCAGGAGGCTGGCCTTAAACTCACTGTGTAGCTGAAGATGACCTTGAACTTTTTAAAAAATATTTTTTATTCATTTTCAAGGAGAGAGAGAGAGAGAGAGAGAGAGAGAGAGAGAGAGAGAGAGCACCAGCGCCACCACCTCGTGGGTCTGGCTTATGTGGGTCCTGGGGAATTGAGCCCTGGGCCTTAGGCACTGGAGGCAAGTGTCTGAGCCGCTGAGCCATCTCTCCAGCCTGACCTTGAACTTTCGATCTTCCTGTCTCCAATTCTGGAGTGCTGGGTGAGCCATCACATGGGGCTTCTTTTGCCCATATTCTGGGTGAAAAGAGTAGGTAGGACAAAGGGAGTCTAAGTGACTGCCCAGGTTTTTGAGGATCACACAGCCAATGATAGCCAATGGCAAAGGCCCTGGGGTATTGATTTACCGCTAGAGCCTGTGAGTTAAATTCCATTAAAAATCTTAACTATTTTAAGAGTTAGGCGTGATGTCGAACATCTTTAATCCCAGCGCTCTGAAGGCCGAGGTAGGAAGATCGCATGGAATTCGAGGCCACCCTGAGACTACATAATGAATTCCAGGCCAGCCTGGGCTAGAGTGAGACCCTACCTCAAAAATAAATAAATAAATAAAACAAAAATCTTAACTATTTTAAACAACAATAAAAAGATACCTTCAAAAGTTCTCTAACACATGTGAAAAAAAATAAAATCTTGGAACATATTCCAAAACACTGGTACATGCGGACAGACTCCTGTCATCCCAGCATTGGGAGATCGAAATAAGGTCACCAGAAGCTCAAGGTCATTTGGAGCTACTTAGGGGATTCAAGGCCAGCCTGTATTACATGAGACAGTGTCTCAAATGGAGAACCCAAATTGTAAACAAAGGATTCAACTAGACCAAAGAATAAAAGAAAAGGCAGTTTTAGCAGATTTTGGATCACATGACGTTATATAAATAGTCCAACCTCAGTCATGATTAAGGCGCCCACAGGTGTTCTCAGAGATCACATGGGTCACACTACTAAATCCATGGCCCATCCCATCTACAAACCTATGGCCTCCAACCCCAAACAGAAATACCAATCAGTAAAACAGATCGACGTATCCAAACTAGATTAAAGTATTTCTTAAAAATAATAAAACAAACTTCTGATAATAATAGTATTATGGAGAATGATTTCATATATTGAATTGGAATAAATATCTGGGTGGTAGTTCGGGAAATAATCCACTTAGATACATATTTCACACTGTGATTAAGGACTTAAAATTGAATGACAGAAAGATCAGCAGGATAAGGAATGGAATATTTATCAGGTTTGGGAAAGAACAGGAACTTCAGCTTTGAAGGCATGGAATAAATCATGAAGGGAAAGACTGACATATTTGAATATATGAAATATTTAAAACTTCTGTACAATAGAAAAAAAACACACAAACAAACAGCAAGAGTGAAATCAAAAATACATTACCATGAGGGCAACATTTGCATGCTGTGTGATGAACAGGGCTTTCAAACCCAAGCTATGTATCCCTTCATTCAAATTTCTAAGGAAAATATCCATTCTCCAAGTATAAATATGGAAAATAAGAAAAAGAGAAAGACAGTCAGTAAAGAGGAAAATCCCGTTGACCACATAATTAATACAATATACAGTCAAACAGAGACCTGAGACAGGATTTTCCCTCTTTCTAAGTAAATCCCTTCACAGGCCACCAGAACAACAACCAGTGTTGCTCCAGTCCCATGGAACCCTGGGTACACACAGGAAATTCAAAGGGATCCAAATATCATCCAAAGAAAGATCGTGTAGCCATTCAGGCTCAAAATCACATTGATTCCACCATTAGCCATTGGTTTTGGGGACACATTATCTTTCGCAAATAGTACAAAGAAGAGTGAGCCAGGGGTGGTGGCCACACCTTTAATCCCAGCACTCACTTGGGAGGCAGAGGTAGGAGGATGGCCATTTTATTTATTTTATTTTATTTATTTATTTATTTATTTACATGTGTTTGAGGCTAGCCTGAACTCCAAGTCTGGATAAAAGTGAGACCCTATCTCAAAAAAAAAAAAAATGGAAGCAGTATACATATGAGGACAGTTGACAGAGTGCTTGTCTAGCATGTATGATGTCATGGGTTCAATTCCCAGCAAAGCGTAAATGATGCATGGGGGCACATGTGTGTAATCTCAGCACTCTGGAGGTAGAGGCCAAAGGATCAGAACTTCAAGGTCATTCTCTGTAACAGAGTTGAGTTCAAGGCCAGCCTAGGCTACAGGAGACTTTGTGGAATGGTTAATATTTTCCACTTGATAGGATTTCCCATCACCTTGGAAACTACTCTCTGGGCTAGTCTGTGAGGGATTTTCTAGATTAGGTTAATTGAAGTTGGAAGACCACCTTAACTGTGTCCATGGTTTGGGGTCCCCCTGGGCAACTTAAAAAGCAGAGAGCTGGCTGAGCTCTCTGCTTCTTTGCTGTGGGCTGAATGTGACCAGCTGCCTCAAGCTCCTGCCACTATGCCTTCCCTGCTCTAATGAACTAGAAGACGAAACAGACCCTTCCTTCCTTAAATTGCTTTTGTCAGGCATTTTATCATAACAAGGAGAAAAGTAACTAATATACCTTGTTTCAAAATTCAGGCATGGAGGTGGCCAGCGTGTTGTCTACAGTGGAAAAATCCTAGAAACAGACTGAATACCTACACTTACGGGAATTAGTAAATTATCATTGTGGGTTTTATCAACTATGGCAGGTTGTTGATTTTTTTTTAATTTTTATTTATTTGCAAGAAGAGAGAGGTAGAGAGACAGAGAGAATGAGTGTGCTAGGGCCTCGAGCCATTGCAAATGAACTCCAGATGCATCTGGCTTTATGTGGGTACTGGGGAATTGAACCTAAGTTTTTAGGCTTTGCAGGCAAGCACCTTAACCACTGAGCTATTTCTCCAGCCCAGGCTGTTTTTTAAAATTATGATTATTTTTACAAAGGTTGTATGTAGCCTTATATCCCCTCTCCCCCATCTATGTCCTACATTTCCTGAGGGTTCTCCTTAGTGGGGTCAGTGGTGTTCACTGTTAGGTAATTAAGGTCTCTGCTGGTAGCTGTGCCTCAGGATATTTATACCTACCCTGTGGTTCTTAAAATCTTTCCACCTCCTCTTCTAGAATGTTCCCCAACCTTGGTGGATCTGATAGCAGCCTTGGTTAGTGTCAAGTTTCTGACAGGCTGTTTTATAGAATATAGAAAAGGCACCTTTTTATTCCCCACTGAGGTATTTTATCTCTTTTATTTTTTTCTGCTCTGGTTGACATCCAATAGGAAAGAGAAAGAGATGAGAGAGAGAGAGAGAGAAAGAGAGAGAGACAGAGAGAGAGAATATCTTGGGGATCACAATAGAAAAAAAACAATTATTTCACTCTGTCAACTTTGTTCAAACAGTTACAGGGAGCAATACATGAGAGGAAAAAAGGAAGAACTTTTGGACACAAGAAGGAAGAGAGAGAAGACAGGAATCCGGGGCAGGGAGAGCAACAGCAGGGCCAGGAGAGACTAGAGGTGGGATGGGATCCAGGGTAGAATGGATCCCTGGATCCCGAAGACAAGTATGAGTGACTCCTCTTCTTCTGAGGTCCAGATGAAGCCAAGGCACAGGCGTGTTTGAAGTGAAGGATCAAATGGTCCCTTGGGAATTCCCTCCTGGGGTGAGGGGCCCTGGGTCTACTGAATCCAAGGCCCAGACAGCTGTCCTGCTTCAAGTCTGGGTGTTTGTTCAATCAGCCATGCAATGAGCGGAGGCGCCAGCAGGGGGCAGGTTTGGTACTGACAAAGGAACTTCAAAGATAATTTGGAAAAAAAAAGTTCTTTTTTTCTTTCAATACAGGTCCATCCTTTACTTTATAACAATAAATAAATCTGGCATGAAGTCCGGAGCAATTTCCTTAATGGTTGTGTTGTGGGTATCAATTCTGCTCCATAAACAGGGGCGTGAGAAATGGGACTTTGATTTCCTTTAAATTAAATGAAATCCAACCTCAAGCCACTGTCCTAAAAGGCCAGGATGAAAGTCAAGGAAGTCCAACTTCAGTTATGATTAAGGCTCCCACAGCCTCTGGTGTTCTCAGAGGTCACATGGGTCACATCATGCTGAAGGTGACCCCTATCCTGTGGGGTGTGACCTCCTGCACCCCTCCTTCCTCTGGGCCTGCCTCTCTGCTGCCTCTTCCAGGCAAGTCTTTTTGCAAGTCTCCTTAGGCTCTTAAAGGACCTATGAGAAGAAAGCCATTAGGCTCTACAAGCCTTAGGAGAGGTGTGGAGACCACAGGCTTTGTTCCATTCTAGGGACAAAGAAAGGAGAAAACACAAAGACGGCTATCAGAAGACTTCAAAAGTTCAAGGCCAGTATGGGCTACAGCCTGGTTGACATCATGAATTCAAGTTCATCTTGGGTTACTTAATGAAATTCTGTGTCAAAAAAATATTGGCGGGGGAGGGGAGATGGAGAGATGACTCCGTGTGTAAGATCACTTGCCATTCAAGCATGCTGGCCTGAGAGAACCTGATTCACCATGGGGTTCATTCCCCAGCACCCCCATAAACAGCTGGGTATGGCCATGCATGCCCGTAACCCTAGTCCTATGGGGAGAAGAGACCAGAGGATCACTGGGGTTCACTATTCAGTCAGTCTGATTGACAAACAGTTCTGAGTCCAATGAGAGACCCTGTCTCAGGGAAACAAGCAGGTGAATGAGAGAATAGAAAGCCTCATGTCCTTCTCTGGCCTCTACATGCATGAATCTGGAGCAGGTTCATCTGCACACACACCTCACCAATCACACCACAACACACATACTAGAAACTCACACACACACATACGCACAAAACAGATAGAAATGTTTACAAAAGCTAAGCCTGGCATAGTGGTGCCTACCTATAATCCTAATACTTGGGAGGCTGTGGTGGTTTGATCCAGGTGTCCCCCATAAATGTATGTGTTCTGAATGCTTGATCCCCAGCTGATGGCAATTTTGGAATTGGAACCTTGCTGGAGGTGTGTTGTTGAGGGCAGGCTTATGGGGTTCTAGCCAGCTTCCCCTTGCCAGTGTTGAGAACACTTTCCTGCTGTTATCCACCTGATGTTGGCCAGGAGGTGATGTCCAGCCTCTGCTCATGCCATCATTTTTCCTGCCATCATGGAGTTTCCCTCTAGTCTGTAAGTCAAAATAAAACCCCTTCCTCTCAAGCTGCCTTTTGGTCCGGTTCTTTGTTCCAGCAACGAGAAGCTGAGGCAGGAGGATCATGAACTTGAGAACAGTGGCCATTATAAAAGTAAGCTCAAACCTAGCCTGGGATAAATACCAAGACCTTCTTACTTCCTCTATAAAAAACAAAGTCAACCCCCCCCAAAAAAAAACAAACAAAACTCAATGAACCAACCCTCAAAAAACACAAAAAAGAGAAAATAAGTCTTTAATGAAAATGTCTGTACCTGTCCCAGCTTTCCTGGGAAATTCAGGTTGCTACCCATAAAAAAATCCTCTCTTTCTGTCTAGGAATGCTTAAAGGCCCCAAGTCAGTACAAATATAAGTTCACTAAAAACACTTTATTCTGCCTATGTGAAAGCAGCTCTAACTCCAAGGGCAAACTCCTAAGAACCTGTTGTTGGTTGAAATTTTATGACTCTCCTGGAGTATAGTTATTTAGGAAGACTTAGGAACTATCTCGACATAAAAAGCCAGAACACATTCCAAATACCATCACCCCTCTGGTGAGGAGACTCCTCTTCCTTGCCTGTCTAGCTTTGCAAGAACAAGGCTGGCACATAGAGGGTTGGTAGACTGTCAGCTGCAGAATGGAACAAAAGCAAATCAGAGTAGAAGGAGAATGTGTGATAAACTGCACACAAAATATCTATACCTGACATGATACTTACAAGGAAGCGGTCATCTCAATTTTTAAGATTTAACTTCCTTTTTAATTTTATTTACTTACTTGCATGTGTATAAGATTTGCATATACATTATGTACATACAATATGTATAAACATATATAATATATACATATATTACATTATTATATATGTATATGTATGTATGTATATATACATATGCATGTGCCATAGCATGCATGTGGAGGTCAGAAGACCATCTTATAGTGTTCTTCTTACCCATTCATCTTGTCCAGATATGGGGTCCATAGATCCATCTGTCTCTGTCTCCTCAGTGCTGACCACCACCACCACCACCACCACACCCAGCATTTTTATGTGGGTAGTGTTAATGAAACTTAGTTCCTCACCCTTGAAAGGCAAGCGCTTTACTGATTGTACCATCTTCCATTTCTCTGTCTCTTCAGTAAACAGTTTTCTACCACCATGTGAAGCAGGAAAAAAAAATTTCTTCAGAACTTTATCAAAGTTGGGCACCTCTTTTGAACATTTTATCATTAATACCTCAGCATTCTTGTCATTGATCAGACCAACATCACTTGCATTTGCATATGAATTATGGTCACTCAGCTTCTAAAAGCATGAGCCAAAAAAAAAAAATTCTCATCACTTCTCCATGTCTCCTAAGGATGCCATGCCCAAGCGCTGATGTGATGAAATATGCATGTTATTATAAACCAATTTCTCCATTTTATTACATATAAAGTCTTTCATTAGCTCTTCCAAAATTATGTGTGCCAGGTCACGTTTCCCACTGGTTTTCTTTTCGGAGGATAAAGGGAATAGTAATGATATTTATTATAAGCAGTAGTCATTGGATCTGCCTAGGAAGGAATTGGAAGAAAACACTGTCTTCCAATAGGACTGTGCAGGTCCAGGGTGGCTCCAGGCAGGACCAGACAGGGATTAACAAAGACAAAAGGGAAAAACTATATCAGGCCAAGGGACAGAGAGACCAGAAGAGACAAAAACACAATCTAGACAGGGAAATAATGGACTGTCACGGATATTGTCATTGCTGAAAGAATCAGAAAGAAAGTTTTCACAGAGGACATCTCAAAAGAGAAGTCCCTGTAACCTGGTGAACGAATCAAGTGTCCAGAGGAACTGTCAGAGCGTCATCTCATGTATGTGAACATGCAAGAGTACACACATTCACACAATGTGGCACCTCAGATTCATTTCTGCAGCACCCTACTCCCCTCAAGCTATGGAAAAAAGACACATCTCACCAGTGGTCAAAGACTAGCCAGACAATTCACTCTGGCTAGTCTGCGTGGAAGAAGGGTAGGGAGTAGTAGGAAACCTGATTTACTTGTTTGTGGTTCTCTCTCCAAGATAAATCCAGAAATAAATTGCAAGTGTGTGTTAAGGGCGTTTCAGGTTATAAATCACACAGTTGCTCTCTCTTACAAGAAGAAGCTCAAAACCACATCCAGAAGCAGCACATGTATTCACCTTGCCAAGTTTATCTGCATGTGCCCACAGAGAGAGAATGATAAAAAGCCAAGAACTCGAGGTCCTGCAATAATTGGCTGGCAGCATATGCTTTTACCCACAGAAGCAACCTTACCAATTAAAATCATATGAAGGGCTGGGATGTGGCTTAGCGGTTAAAAGGCGCTTGCTTGGAGAGCCTGACAGCCAGAGTTCGATTCCCCAGTTCCCCAGTGCCCACATCAGCCAGATGCATAAAGTGGTGCATATATCTGGAGTTCATTTACAGTGGCAAGAGGGCATGGCGTGCCCATTCTCATTCTCTCTCTTTCTCTCCCTCCTCCCTCTCCCGTCCCCTCTCTCTTTCTCCTTCACTCCCTCTCTCTCCTCTCAAGTTAATAAGACAATTGAAAATTAAATAAAATCATATGATATAAAACAGGCAAAGAGGAACTGTGGTTTAAATGGTGGTGAAGCATTTTAAAGACACAAGGATAGGCAGTCATGGTTAGTAAAAATCAGAGAATAAATCCTGGCAATTGTTAGAGATAAAAGAGAATATCTTCATGTGTGTTTGATCCCTACTGAAGGCAAGAAGCAGAGGATATTTGAATTCTCTGATTTTAACTTATATATCTTGTCTCAATTTAGAATGTTCTGAGATTAGCAAGCCAAAGAAGAAGCAAGTCAAAAATATTCCCAAGTACAATAAAGCTATCTTGATATCATGATCTCCGTCTAAGCCACGGCACTGAGTTCTTAATGATCCAAAGGTGATTTCTAGCTCTGTCAGAAAAATACC
>PVHP010038575.1:0-16820 GCA_004024765.1 Zapus hudsonius | reverse complement strand
AAGAGCCAGTGGGAAAGCCCTGAGGGAAAAGTGGGTTTGGGTTTCCAAAGAACAGTGCATCTGGGTGGAGAACAAGGAAATCACAGGAGAGTCAGGATGGTATGGAGTGTCCAGATGCCACAGGGCTTGTGTGAATCTTCTCCCAGAACCATTTGCTTTTTGAGAAAGTATCTTGCTGTGTAGCCCAGAGTAGCCTGGCTATTCTCAAACTAGTGGTCATCCTGCCTTAGGGATTACTGGTCTGCTCCTTCACAAGCAGCCCCGAGCCATGTCAGATCCCATGCTTGAATTCTGTAATGTGTATTTCCCACAACAAACAATGACATTTTTCCATAACTCTAATACAACTTTCAAAATTCAAAAAATAATACTAGGGCTGGAGAGATGGCTCAGCAGTTAAGGCCCTTGCCTCCAGTGCCTAAGGCCCTGGGTTCAATTCCCCAGTACCCACATATGCCAGACCCACAAGGTGGTGGCCTTGGTACGCGTGCTCTTTCTCTCTCTCTCTCTCTCTCTCTCTCTCTCTCTCTCTCTCTCTCTCTCTCTCTCTCTGCTTGAAAATGAATAAATAAAATATTTTTAAAAAATAAATAATACTATTACATCTCAAGCTTCATTACATTAATATCATTTCATCTCAGGCCCCCCAAGTGTCTTGTTAACATCCCTTATAATAATAGATGTTATAAAATCATACATTGTACTCATATGGCTTTTTAAAAGCACATTTTGGGTGTGGCTGTCATGTCTCTATTATTATTTTTTTTCCATAGGGTTTTGCTCTAGCCCAGCTGACCTGGAATTCACTATGTAGTCTCAGGCTGGCCTCAAACTCACAGTGATCCTCCTACCCCTACCTCCCAAGTGCTGGGACTAAAGGTGTGTGCCACATGCCCAACCTATGTCCTTATTCTTGATTAGTCTGGAAAAGTTCCTTGGTTTTTTCTTGACTTTCATGACCTTGACTCTCTGGAAGATTACAGGAAGGCTCTTTTGTAGGACTTTTTCATTTATCTATTGATTGTTGTCATTATGTTAAGCTAATGCCTCCGTTCCTGTTGTATTCCGAAAGAAGACTATGATCTCTATACCTGCCTGTGTTGACAATGTTAACCTTGATCTTCTGGTGAAGTGGGGTGAGCCAGGTTTCTCCATTGTAAAGTTACTCTTTTTCCATTGTAATGAATATGCATTCTCTGAGAAGTATATCTGAGACTTCGTAAATATCTCATCCTTTACACTTATATTCGTATGAGTTCCTATTTTATTAAATGGGTCCAACTGGCACGCTGGGGTTGGAATCTCCCTTTCTGGCTTCTGACAACCATCCCAAGAGCTTTTCTGGGTGCAGTCCACATACCTCTTTGGAGTCACTTAGGCAGATGGTGCTGCAGTTCTGGGGTCTCAGAGATGGCCCTTCTCCCATGCCTCTAAAGGGGGCTCCATATAGTGATTCTGAGGCAGGGTAGAAGGACAATGAGAATTGAAGGGAAATAAGAAGAAAAGAAGCTACTCACCCCAGAATCTGGTTTACATTTCTCACTGACCAAGAGTCAAGAACTACAATACAACTGACAAAATGAGGGAAGATTGCTTACAGAGACAGCTGTTTTCCTCTGAGACATCTCTAACAAGAATGTTTAAACACACACACACACACACACACACACACACACACACACACACACACACACAAAACAAACAAACACCAGTGGGGCTGGGGAGATTGCTCAGTGGTTAAAAGCACTTGCTTGCAAAGCCTGCAAGATTTCCCAGTACCCACATCCCACATAAAGCCAGATAGACAAGTGGTGCATACATCTGGAATTTGTTTTCAGAAGCATAGGCCCTGGCACACCCATTCATTACCATTCTCTTTCTCTTTTCTTTCTCCTTCTCTCCTTGCAATAAATAAATAAAAATATTTCAAAAATAAACAAAATTTAAAAACCAATGGATTCTGCTTGCTTAAGGCCAAAATGTCTGAAATCTCTGAGCTTAAACTGATACACTCCTCTCTGATCCCTAAACTCAAACAATAAACTTCATAAACCACCTTGAAATTTCATTCACAAAAGGAGATTCTTTCAGTGAATTAAGTAAACCACTCATATTTGTCCACTTAATTTTTAAACTTTATTTACTTATCTATTGTTTTTTTCAAGGTAGGGTCTCTCTTTAGCCCAAGCTGACCTGGAATTCACTATATAATCTCAAAATAGCCTGGAACTCATGGTGATCCTCCTACCTCTGCCTTTGAGTGCTGGAATTAAAGGCAGGCACTACGCCCCTTTCCCCCTTCCCAAATTTAACTTAATTTTTAAACTTTACCTAATCCCTGAAGCTATCTGTAAATTATATCCTTTAAGCAATATAACTTCAGAAGTTACAAGAGCTTCTATTTTTATGACACTTATGCAAGTTTCTTTAACTCATCATGAAATTCTTTTCTGGGGAGTAGGCAAGATCCCAGCCACACCTCAGGAGGTCCCAAGGCCAAGGGTCTTTTGAAACCAGTCACTTTAAATCACTTTTCTCTCCTTGCATTTTACTCTGCACTTAAAAGAAGCTACAAAGCACTCCAAATGCTTTGCTTTGCTCAGATATTTATTCTAGTTCACTGTTCTTAAATTTGACCTTTCATAAAGTCCTAGGACACAAATGAACAGCCAAGTTCTTTCCACTCTTGGAAAGGATGGCCCTTTCTTTAGTGTCCACTGTTATAAGGAGCCCCCAGAAAGACCACCAGACACAAAAATTGCCAATAGAAAGTCTTTATAACTGGCCAGCGCCAGTGGCTACCCAGGGAATGTAGTCCCAAGTACAGCCCCAAGGTTCTTCCACAGGCTTCTTTTATACAGAAAAAACCACATCCTCTAACAAAGGTCTGCAAAGTCCCTAAAGGTTATCTTCTGCCGCAGCAAGCCAAGTGGAAAGATACAGAAGCAAAAGAAAGCATTGGCAATAATAGCTGAAGCACAGGTTGCCATAATAGTAAGATACAAATTGACCTGTTCATAGACTCTGTCCTGGTTCAGCTGGGCCAGGTGTAAGTTTAGATTATTAAGTTTATAAGATGGAGTCACTTATGCCTCACAATTTTAGACCTTGTCATATTACTATACCTGGGTCCTAAATTTTTGTATGATAATTCATCAAAATCGTCTTTCCTGTCCATGTTTCCATCAATGTTCTAGTCATAAACATTTGAAAGTGATTTCTGAGAAAATTTCCCCACAGCTCTCTTCTACACCCTCACTAGAATCCCCCTTATCAAAGCATTCACAGTAAGACGGGCTTTTCTAACGCTCAAGGTAAAGCAGTCCAGCCCCCTTTATTGCCCAAATCCAAGGCTGCATACTTCCACATTCTTGGGTGTTTGTTGTTGATTTTTTAAGTTGTCATATGAGGGACCAAACCCAGAGTTTCCAGCATACTAGGCAGGCTCTCTACCACAGAATTACTGCCCATGCTACCTATTTGTTAGAGCAAATACCACTTTACCCCTCCAGCACCAAGTTCTACACCCCAGCTGTATGATTTGGGTTTTATGTTTGACTTAGTTAAGTGTTCAACAGAGATTACATTTCTTGAAATGTTTTTATTTAGTTTTTTCAAGGTAGGATTTCTCTCTAGCCCAGGCTGCCCTGGTACTCACTCTGTAGTCCCAGGCTAGCCTCAAACTCTCTGCCTCCTACCTGTGCTGGGATTAAAGGCATGCACCACCACACCCTAAGGTTTTTAACACACAACCCTAAGGTTCTGATTCTCTTGTGAAGTTTATCAGCTTCCCCAGGGGAGGTAATTTTCCTTGAAATTCAAGGGTGTCCTAGTTTACAGGGCAAGCCTGAGAACTTGGAATGAAAGAAGGAACTTCTCTTAGCTTCCCTGGCCACAGAGGAGTAATGCTCACCTTATGGGGTTCTTGTGCAGGCAGATTCTGGGTGTCCCATCTCTTCCCTTTGCCCTGCTTCCTTCTCTTCCTTCCTCTTCTCCCACGTCCTTTCATTCAGTGGAATAGTAAATGCTCTGAAAAAGGAATGTGGAAAAAAGCAAAAGAAAATTCAGTCCACTGACAATCCTTTTATGTTGGATCCTGCTAAGAGGCATGGAGGATATAGGATTATTTGCTGAGACCAGAAGGTGTCCCACTGTCTCCTTCTGTTAAAGGAAGTCAAGGCAGGCCTGGGACCCCGATAATCTCAAGCATATCCTGGATCCTCCAGCCCTCCAGGCAGGCCACAGTGAGCCCTGAGATAAGCAGACAATTCAAGGCCTAAATTCACCCCAGCTATAATAACAAACCTGGACAATAAAAGTCTAAGGTTACAGTTCCTCTGCAGCCATCACCATTCTATACATGTCTAGAGTCATGTGGAAAGCCCCCCCAACTTATCTATGCAAACCAGGCATCCACAGGTTACTGGCCCCTGCTAATCCACTCACGAGATGTCCACAGACTACCCTGTCCCTACCAATCCCCTTGCTGCCTATGCCTGTACCTCTGCCTTTTCCTCTATATTAACAACCTTTATCTGTACAATAAATGAGAGCTGTTCACTGCAACATTCTCCCGGGTGGCTATGCCCGTTGGCCTACCACTGTCCCAAGACACTGTTCACCCAGCTCCGTGGATGAACCAGGGTGTTAGTGCACAATGACCCCCCAAGTAATCCATGGACCGCACTTTTACATCTCAGTATCCCTAGTCGATAACTGCAACCTCCACTGGCATCTGAAGGAGGTGAATGGGTGCAAACGAGGCTCAGGTTGGGAGGAGGGTGTTGGGTCAATGGGTATAGTTACCCACAGAGCCTCTTATTTCTACAGTAAAAGAGAGACTGTGCCTGGCTAAACCCTTCATTATGTGGGTGATCATTGGGACAAATGTGGGAGCACCTTAAGAGATGATCACCTACTTTTAAAAAGAGAGCAGATTGCAGAATCTCAAGGCCTCAGGGCATTAGCATAATCTCATTCCTGTTTCCTATTTTATGCATGAGCATGGTTGTGTTCATGTACAACAGTGAGTGCACATGTGTGCTGTATGCCCTGCATGAGGAGGCCAGAGGTTGACATCTGGAGTCCTCCTCAATTGCTCTCCATGTTTATTATTATTATTATTATTTTATTTGGTTTTGTTTTTCGAGGTAGGGTCTCACTCTAACCCAGGCTGACCTGGAATTAGTCTCAGGGTGGCCTTTGAACTCATGGTGATCCTCCTACCTCTGCCTCCCGAGTGCTGGGACTAAAAGCATATGCCACTATGCCCAGTTTATTATTATTTATTGTTTTTAAATTAGAGCTTTCTATTTATTATTTTGTGTATGCATGTGCACACGTGTGCACCAGGGCCTCTTGCCAATGCAAATGAACACCAGACATATACACCACTTTTTGGGTCTGGTGAGTACTGGGGAAGAGGATGTACAAGCAAGTGCCTTTAACAACTGACCCACCTCCCTAGCCCCATTTTATTTTATTTGTTTGTTTATTTATTTTGCTGGAGGTAGGAGGTTCAAGGTAGGTTTTGCTCTAGCCCAGGCTGACCTGGAATTTGGCCTTGAACTCATGGCAATCCTCCTACCTCTGCCTCCCAAGCGCTGGGATTAAAGGCGTACACCACCACGCCCAGCCAATTTCATTTTTTGAGGCAAGGTCTCTACTGAACCAGAGGGTCCGCCAATAGGATTCCAAGTAAATGCGCTGTGAGGCGTGCCTGTTTCTACATGGGTTCTGGGGATTGGGCTCAGCTCAGCTTGTGCATCAACACTTTACCAGCTGAACCCTCTCCCCAGTCCCAGCCTTGGTTTTTTTGAGATGGTTATCTCATTGGCCAGGAGCTCACCAATTAGACTAGCCAGCTGGCCAGTGAGCCCCTGGATCTGCCTCTCTCCAGTTCCAGCTCTTGGTTCACAGGCACAAGCCACCATGCTTTTTTGTGTGGCTCTGGGGTAAGACTCAACCCACTGAACCAACTCCTGAGCTATGGCTCCTGGTCCTTTGTGATCATAAGGAAAATCCCTAGCTACAAATGTATTATGTACATGTATGAAAATTGTTAATGAAAATAAAAATTGACCACAAAAGAAAATACTTAATTAAGAAACAAAAACAAATACACCCTGGGTGTGGTGGTGCATGCCTACAGTTCCAGGATTCTGGAAACACAGGCAAGGAGGATCACAACAGGTTCAAGGCCAGCCTGACCTACACAGCAAGTTCTAGACCAGCCAGGGCTAAATAAAGAGATCATGTTTTGTTTAGATTTTAAATCCCTGACACATGTCTTTAATCCCAGGACTCAGGAGGCAAAAATAGGAGGATTGAGGCCATTTTGGAACTACAGAGCAAGTTCCAGGTCAGTTTGGGCTAGAGTGAGACCCTACCTGGAAAAAAAAAAAATCCTTGCACAGAAGGTGACAGAAGAGAGGGGGAGGGGTCCTCAGACAAGCCTTGTCTCTTTGCAGTTTTGCCTTGGGTTTATAATTCACTTGTCTTGAGGGTGTGAGTATGCAGGTGATAAAAATCATTTCCTGGGATAAGTATCATCCCAGGACAGTGGCTAATAAGGGCCTGGTTGGTGAGTGTCCTAAGCAAAGGAGAGCTAGCCAAACCCCACAAGCAGCACATCCCAAGACTTGTCTTGTGTCACCTTCACTCTAGGATAGCCACCAGAGGCCCAAGAGGAGTACGCACTCTGTCTGGCATACTGGAAAGCAGCTGGACGATGGTTAGGGATGCAGCAGCCTAAGCACGAGGTAAGCGGCACGACAGTCAATGTCATTATAAATGATATGTTCAAGGAAACGGGTCAATCACTAACATTTATTGACTTGTGTGTGCTAGGCCCTTTTTGAAAGTACTTTGCAAGAACTCGCTCATTTACTGTGTGCAATAAACCTGTGAGGTAGTGAGTACACAATCCCTACCTTTCAGATCAGAGAGATCGCTAAGACTCAGGAAGAAAAAGGAAAGACAAGTTTAGATGACATAGTAAATGACAGTCAAGTGACAACTATATTAAAGGAACATTAAGTATTCCTATTTCCCTCTGGTCACCCACTCCCCTGCCTCTGTGCCCCATCTGATCATGCAGCCAGGATGCTTGAGGCCCCCTCACTATGCCCCTGCTCCACTTGGGGCTCAACACTTCCTTTTCCAGGAATCTTTCTAAAATGCAGACCTGGTCAAATTTCTTTTTTGTTTGTTTGTTTTTTGAGGTAGGGTCTCGCTCTAGCCCAGGCTGACCTGGAGACTACTCTGTAGTCTCAGTGTGGGATTAAAGGTGTGCACCACCATGCCTGGCTTAAGTTGTTCTCTTATATAAAAAGACTCTTATCCCAGCACTGGGAGGATCACTATGAGCTCCAGGCCAGCCTGAGACTACAGAGTGATTTCCAGGTCAACTTGGGCTAGAGTGAGACCCTGCCTTGGAAAAAAAAAGTTTTGGCGCTGGAGAGATGGCTCAGCATTTAATGTGCTTGCCTACAAAGCCTAACAACCCTGGTTTGATTCCCCAGTACCCATGTAAAGCCAGATGCACAAAGTGATTTATGCATCTGGAGTTCATCTGCAGTGGCTGGAGGGCCTGATGTGCCCATTCTCTGTCTCTCTTCTGTCTCTCTCTGCTTGGAACTAAATTTAAAAAAAAAAAATTAAAAACAGTTTCTACGATCCGTGGAGCTCTAAAGATAAAATCACCTTGATATTTCAGATACTTTGTTTTCTAATAAGAAAATGTGAACATCAGAGCCGGGCATGGTGGCGCATGCCTTTAATCCCAGCACTTGGGAGGCAGAGGTAGGAAGATCCCTGTGAGTTCAAGGCCACCCTGAGACTTCATAGTGAATTCCAGGTCAGCCTGGGCTAGAGTGAGACCCTACCTCGAAAAACCAAAAAAAAAAAAAAAAAAAGAAAATGTGAACATCCAATAGAAAGGGGGCTAATTTGAAAGAAGAGGAGGTTCAGTTGAAAGGGTGTGGGGGAGAAAGAGGAAAAAAGAAAGTAATGGGAGGGGATTATAATCCAAATGCATTATGTCTCTATATATAAATGAAAATTAAAATTGTCAATGAAAAAAAATAATAAAATAAAATTGTCAATGACAAAGAAGGGAAGATGTGTGTCCACACTCCCCTTGGCTCTCGCTCCCTACACACGTCATTGCTTCAGCGTACTTCCATGCTTCCCTCGGACTTACCCCCAGCTTTCCCCCTCCCTAACGCTGGAAATTAA
The DNA here is from genome assembly GCA_004024765.1 of Zapus hudsonius. NCBI lineage: Eukaryota > Metazoa > Chordata > Mammalia > Rodentia > Dipodidae > Zapus > Zapus hudsonius. Next base: position 8,582 of record PVHP010038575.1, on the reverse strand, counting down.
ACCCAGAACCTTCACTCACGCCAAGCAAGGGCCAAACCCCTGCGCCTCCCCTCCAGCCACGAGAACTTGCTCGTCTGGACTCCTTCTCCATTGAGTCCCTCAGCTTGTCACCGGCAAACCCTCCCCATACTCGGTGGGTTGGCCAGTCTACACTGCCCACTGTCTCCACGTTCATCTTTAGTCTCCTTCCAAAGGTGACTCGTGACCGTCCTGTTTTCCAGACTCTTCTGAGGAGTCTGATTAAATCGCAGGTTTGAAGACCTACCAACTCCAGCCCATGAGGATGAAATACGTGTAGAGCGTCACCTCAGGAGGATGGATTTTAAGAAGGTGAAGATTCCCACTCGTGTCAGCGCTCAGCACGTGTGATGGACCCACTCGGGACGGCCGCTAGGGCTTCGCGAGCCAGCAGGTGGCGCTGTGTCCACGCGAACGCTTCCACGGGAGGCGAAGGAGGGAGCGAGCCGGGAAAGGGTAGGGTTTTTAACAGGAATCCAAGCTTCAAAGGCAGCACGATTGAATTAGGGTTTCCCTGCCCACTTTTGCCTAACATTTTCTCACTTGTGTGAATAAACTGATTTCTGAAGGCGTGAATTCCGTGGAAGGAGCGTAGTTACACAGAAGACCTGGGCAGGTAAGCAAGGGCTTGCAAGGACATTCCCAATCCACCCCCAGCTTCCTTCCATCTTTGATGATGAAAGCTGCTTCCAGCGAGCACTGCGTGTTGTGAAATTACCCAGGGATCCGAATGAGCCTGTCATTTCTGCAAAAGGGTGCAGCCATCCTGTCATTTCCGTTAGTCGGTTTCCTTTCTGGGTCTTTAATGTTCCATGACTAACCTTCTACAATCATTTTCTGGACATGCCAAGTCTGAAGGCTGCCTGCCTACTTTCTTTTCCTGTGGGGTTGAAAGTGAGCCCCACAGCTCTAGGAATGGGGCCCCATAGACAACCCCTCCCCTCCAAAGGGCACCTGCCTGGAAATGACTGATAGAGCCGGCCCCAGTCAACAACAGAATTATCAGGCAGGGCCACGGGCCCTGGCTGAACTGTTTTCCTCTCCAAATAGCTTCCACAGTGAGTGGCCTTGAAGGAACTGACCAGCGAGAGGCGCTTGTGTTCTTTCCAGCTCTGGAGGAGGCAACCCTCTGCTTGGAACGCTGATCCGTCTTGAGGAAGCATAGTTGAAGGTCACAACGTGGAAAGTTCTCAATGGCCAAGCATACATGGGATGAAGAATAGATACAATTCCTCTTTCCCTTCCTTGAATGACTAAGTGCACAAATCATTAGGTGGGGCCCAAGAAAGGCAGGCAGACAGCAGGTGTCCAGACCTGACTCCCATGGAGATGCACACATTTGGGGGAGTCCAAGTAGGGAGAGAAGAGCAGTTTTATTTATTTATTTATTTTTATTGATTCATTTTCAAGCAGAGATACAGAGAGAGAGAGAGAGAGAGAGAGAGAGAGAGAGAGAGAGAGAGAGAGAGAGAGAGAGAGCCACCAGGGCCACCACCTTGTGGGTCTGGCTTATGTGGATACTGGGGAATTGAACCCCCGGGCCTTAGGCACTAGAGACAAGTGCCTTAACTGCTGAGCCATCTCTCCAGCCCGGAGAAGAGCAGTTTTAAGGACAGCTCCTCTTCCTATAGCTCCTACATTCATTCGTTCTGCCACCTCTTCCATGATCTTCCCTGAGACTTAGACGGGGTGAGGTAGTTGCTTGGTTTAGGGCTGAACCTTCAACAACACTGCCAAGCTTGGATTCCCTGCTGTGGAGCAGACCTCAATCCAATCAGAAATTGATTGATTACCCCCATAGCAGACTGTCTCCTGTTGAACCACTGAGCCATCTTGCTGGCCAGCTGGAATATTTGAGGCTGGTTTAAGCATTCTTTGAGCACTTTCTTACTTTCTGGCACAAGATATCTTTGCTTATTTATCATTTGTTTATTTACTTATATATTTTTTTCAGTACCAAGGATTGAACCTAGGGCCTTTATGCATGCTAGAAAAGCATTCAACCACTAAACTATATCCCCAACACACTTTTTAAAAATTAATATCTTTATTATGAATAATTATATACATAGTATGAGCAAATCTTGTGATGGTGCCTCCATTTCCCTTCTTTCTGTCCCCTACCCACTGGGGTCCCTCCTCCGTGCACATACTGGACCTGGTTGTGCTCATTACCAGATTTGGCCCCTCATTAAACTGTCACAGATCTGGGAGGGGTTCATAAGATCACACCCCTTCCTGAGGATTTGTAGACAGTTATGGTAACTGGGGGAGGGTGTAATGATCCCCCACCCCTCCCTGAAGAACTGGAGGAGGGAGAAACATTTTCTTCAGTGGTGTAGCCACTGGTAAATTGTTGTCCATGATCTTGTTCATAACCTCTCACCCAGGCTTATATAAGTAACCCTAGGTAAACTCATGAGTCACCAAAAATAAATAAGTGAATAAGTAAAATAAACAAATGAGGGAGGGTATATTGGTGGAAATGGGAGAGTGGGAGAGAGAACAAGAGAGGGTGTGGTAGTTTGAATAATGTCCCCCAATAGATTCACAAGTTTATTATAATTGTAAATTGTCTCCAGCCAGTTCTGGCTGGAGGAGGTGTGTCACCTTGGCCAGATCCTAGAGTTCAGCCCTAAAGTGTTTCTGGGGTGGGTCTGGAATTCTAGCTATACATATGCAATAAAGCAGTCTGAGCTCAAGCCTGGAGTTCCTCTTGTTTGCTAGTTTGGAGTGTGCTTGCTTGAGGTGCTGGTGGTGGGCTTCTGTCTGTCTCTGCTTGGATCTGTGAAAGGGAGCCAGCCTTTTTCCTTAACTTCCCCTGGATCTATTAGTTCAATAATAAATACTTTCCTCCCCAAAACTGTGCCTGGTTTGGAGATTCATCCCAGCGATGTGTGGCTGACTACGACAGAGGGTAATGAGAAAAGTGAACATGATCAAATACATATAGGAATTGTTATAATGAAACCCATTATGAAATATAAGTATAATTAATATATGTTCATAAAATCTGCTTTTGGCTTGTGTGTGTGCATGTAAGTAACTCAGTGTATGCACGTGGATGTGCCCTGGGGCATGGGTGTTCTGCTCCATCACTCTTCCACTTGGTCTGGTTTTGAGCCTGGTCTCCTTTGACTCATTCTGGAGTTTGTGGGGTACCAGAGAGTCTCTGATCTCTGCTCCCCTGTGGGGTTTGGGATTCCAAGTGTGCACGGCCTCACCAGCTGGAGATTTGACCTCACAGTCTCACGCCCCCTCAGGTCCTCATGTTTGAGCAGGAAGCTCCCTTAACCAGAGCACTCTCTCTCCAGCCCTCCTCCCCTCAAAAATATTTCAGTTGGCCAAACCTGGGACAATTTGGACATCAAAATAATTATAATGTAACACATTCAAAATAATCTACAAATTGTATAATTTGCTAGTTATAAATCCACGTTTATAGAAAGTGATATAAGAAATGAAGAGAAACATTGATGAGTGAGAACTGTACAGTCACAATGATCTTTACTGTAAAATGCCTATTAGAAATGACAAAATCATTTACAATCAAGAAACCTGTAGATTCCACCTTAATGAAATGATAGTTATTAGAGATGTGACAAAAAACATGGATGCTATGACAAGAACATGACATGGTTTATTTTGTACTTCTGTCAAAGACACAGCACCTGAATCTAATCAAGAAAAACAACAAATGAACACACATGGTGGAAAGACTTATAAAAATAGCTTTTCTGAAGTTCAAAAATGATCATTATAAAGGTCAAGGAGAAAAGTTCCAAAGAACTTTTCCAGATTGAAGGAGACTAAAAGATGTGCGGCAAATGCAATACCTGATTCAGAACTGGGCTCGTTGCTGTGAAGACGCTTATGAAACATTTATGAAACAAGTTATGAAACAATTATGAAACATGAATGTAACTGAGAATTGGATGCTCAGTGTTAATGTCTAGCTTTTGGTAGGAAAATGTCCTTGTTTATGAGAAATGCACACTGAAGTATTTAGGGCCTTGGGCATAATGTTGGTAGCTTATTCTCAAATAGATAAAAATAATTCTCCATAAATCGTATTGTTTCAGAATAAAAATACAATACTAGAAAGAGAGAAATATGGGAGGGAGGAAGGGAAGAAGGGAGAAAGAAAAGAAAGGCAAAGAAATGAAAGGAAAGAAGGGGAAGAGGAGGTAAAAGGGATGACAGACAGGAAGAAAGATAGGAAGGAAAGAAGGAAGGAAGAACATGAAAGAAGGACGGGAGGGAGGGAGGAAATGAAACAAATGGTCCCAGAGTCTTAGAGGCCCCAAGCTGGCAGCTACCCTATGATGATGTGATGAAATAAGTTCCTGTTTTTGAAAAAGGCATAGGTTTCCACTTCTCAAGATGCCATCAGGTCGGACTGTCAGGCAGGATCCTTCTTGCCATGCAACCGAATTCCAGCTGCATGTGTCACTCTGCATCTGGCTTTATGTGTAGACACTGGGTGTCATGGTTTGATCCAGGTGTCCACCACAAACAAATGAATGTGTTCTGGGTAACTGATCCTCAGCTGATGGAAGTTTGGATTTTACAACCTTGCTGGAGCTGTATTGTTGGGGGCGGGCTTATGGGGGTTATAAGCCAGCTTCCCCTTGCCAGTGTTTGGCACACCTTCCTGCCGCTGTTTCCAGTGCTGTGGCAGAGGTGATGTCTCATGCCATCGTTTTCCCTGCCAGGATGGAGTCTCCCCTTGAGTCATAGGCCAAATAAACCCTTTCCTCCACAAGCCGCTTTTGTTTGGGTTCTTTCTGCGCAGCAACTAAGAAGCTGACCGCAACACTGGGGAATCAAACCCAAGCCATCAGACCTTGTAAACAAATGTCCCTAACAGCTGAACCATCTCCCAAGCCCAGGTCCCAAGCATTTTGGAAAAGGGATACTTAGCTCCACACACACACACATGCTCCCACACACCCTATAGCTCTGCAGTTTGGTCTGATCACAGCAGGGGTGAGGGGCCTGGCAGACAAGACGCTGATGCTGGCTGGGTCTCATAGTCAGCACAGGCCTCCGCCCCATGGTCACAGCACTAAGTGAAGACCCAGATCATCCCAGTAATTTTTATTATTTTATTTTATGATTTTTAAAAAATATTTTTATTTATTTGCAAGCGGTGAGAGGTAGAGAGAAGAGAGACACAGAGAGAATGGGCATGCCAGGGCCTCCAGCCATGCAAAGAAATTCCAGATGCATGTACCTCTTTGTGCATCTGGCTTTACGTGGGTACTAGGGAATGGAACCTGGGTCATTAGGATTTGCAGGCAAGCACCTTAACTGCTGAGCCATCTCTCCAGCCCTGTTTTATCATTTTTTTTTTGACAGTCTGGTGTAGTCCAGGCTTGCCTCAAACTTGCTGCCTAGCCAAGGATGGCCTTGAATTCCTGATACTCCTGCCTCTGCCTCCCTCCTAAATGCTGGGATTATAGGCATGAACCATCATGCTTGGTCCAGGAATTAATTGGGGTGGAGCCCCTCCAAGTGGCTGAGAGGAAACCTGTCCCAGGAACTGCTGAAGTTCAGATTGTCCAGTGAGGGCTATCTGTGAGAGGAAGATGGAAGGATGACAGGAAAACCATCCAGCCAGAGGCCTCTCCCCAGGGGAAGGCCCTGCCAATGGTGCTGGACCACCTAGGATGCTGGGCTCAGCCCTGAAATAGCTGTGAACCAGAAGGGACTGGCTTTCTCTCTCTTTGCTCCTAGCAGGCAGGAGATCATACCTTTACATCTGAGGGAGGCAGACTTTCTCCTCCGCCTCCTTCACTTGTTTATTTGAGTGGAATTCTTTTTTTTTAAATATTTTTACTTATTTATTTATTTGCAAGCAGAGAGAGAGAGAGTGACTCAAAAGAGTCTACCAAAAAAAACCCCAAAAGGTGATAAATTCCTTCAGTAAAGTGGCAGGATACAAAATCAATACACAGAAAAATCAGTAGCCTTCCTATATACTAAAGATAAACATATGGAAAAAGAGATAAGTGATGCTATCCTGTTTTCAATAGCCAAAAAATTTAAATACCCTGGAATATTACTAACCAAGGAAGTAAAAGACCTATACCAAGAAAACATAAAAATACTGAAGAAAGAAATTGAGGAGGACATGAGAAGATGGAAAGACTTTCCACGTCATGGATTGGAAGAATTAATAATATTGTCAAAATGCAATCCTACCAAAAGCATTATACATATTCAATGCAATTCCCTGAAATTTTATTTAGTATTCTTCACAGAGTTACAAAAAATAGTCTCATAATTCATATGGAAGAACAGAAGGCCTCAGGTAGCCAAGCATATCAACAAAAGAAATATGTCCAGAGGTATCACCATACCTGATTTCAATATGATATACTACAAATCTGTAGTAAATAAAACAATATAGTACTGGTACAAAAACAGACATACAGATCAAGGGAATAGAATCAAAGACCCATCTCTAAATTCAAGCAACTACAGCTATTTAATCTTTGACAAAGGGAACAAAAATTGACACTGGGTGTCATAGTCAGGCACACGCCACTGGGCTGAATCTCCAAACCAGGCACAATTTTGGGGAGGAAAGTATTTATTGAACTAATAAATCCAGGGGAAGTTAAGGATAAAGGCTGGCTCCCTTTCACAGAAGCAAGGAGAGAGAAAACCCCACCACCAACACCTGAAGCAAGCACACTGTAACACTGTAATTCACAAAAAGCAGAACTGCCAGACCTGGGGTTCTGGCTGCTGTTTTGCATATGTATCCCTAGAATTTTGCATCCAATTTAGAAAGGGTGTTATGACCCCAGGAGGCCAGGCCAAAGTGACACTTCCTCCAGCCAGAAGCCTGGAGACAATAATTTAATAAACACAATTATAATAAATTCTATTGAGGGACATTTATTCAAAACTACCACACTGGGGAAATGACAGCATCTTCAACTAATGGTGTTGGAGAAATTGGATCAACACATGTGGAAGAATGAAATTAGACCCACTCATCTCATCCTGTACAAAAGTCAACTCTAAATGGACTAAGGACCTCAATATAAGACCTAAAACTCTAAAACAACTAGAAGAAAAAACAGTATAGCAGATATCATGATATAGGTATATGGAAAGACTTCCTGAATAAGACCCCAGTAGCACAGGAAATCAGATCAACACTCAACCACTGGGACCTCATGAAACTGAAAAGCTACTGTACAGACAAGCAAACCATCAACAGAGTCAATAGACATCCTACAGCATGGGAGAAAATCTTCAGCTATAACTCTAACAAAGGTCTAATCTACAAAAAAACTAAACAATAAAATAAACAATCCAATCCAATCAAAAATGGGATAGAGAAATGAATAGGGAATTCTCAGAGGAAGAAACACAAATGGCCGTTATGCACTTAAAGAGATGTTCAACATCTTTAGTCATCAGAAAAATGCAAATCACAACAACTCCGAGATTTCATCTCACTCCAGTTAGGATGGCATTCATAAAAAAATCAAATGACAGCAAATGCTGGCAAGACTATGGGAAAGAGGAGCCCTTACCCACCGTTGGTGGGAGTGCAAACTAGCCAACCACTATGGAAATCAGTATGGAGACTCTGGAATAATATGAAAATAGATCCACCATTTGAGTATGCCCTAAAGACTCCACTCTTAACTACAGAGATACTGGCTCAGCTATGTTTGTTACTGCTCTGTTCACAATAGCGAAGAACTGGAATCAGCCCAGATGCCCATCAACTAAAGGATAATGAAGATGTGGTACATATACACAATAGAATTTTATCCAGCAGTTAGGGAAAATGAAATAAAGAAATTTGCAGGAAAATGGATTAAGTTGAAAAAAAAAACAACCTAATGGAGGCCACACGGGCACAGAAAGACAAACACCACATGTGCTCTCTCATCTGGGGTTCCTCACTGGGATCAATTGGAGATGAGTGAAAATGGCAATAAGCAACAGAAATATGGGCATAAAACTGGAATGCCCTGAGTGTGGTCGTGCACGCCTCTAATCACAGCACTCAGGAGGCAGAGTTAGGAGGATTGCCATGAGTCTGAGGTCACCCTGAGACTACAGTGAATTCCAGGTCAGACTACAGAGTGAAATCCCGGTTAGCCTGGGCTCCTGGGGGGGGGGGACAAAAACCTAGAATGAGACCAGGAGAGAGAAGAAATAAAGTCAGAGGAGAGGAGGAAGGAGGTTGGGGGGTGGGTTAGAATGGTAGGGAGTAGAGAGGGTGGGGAGGGAATTATACAAGCGTTAAAACAACATGAATCACTCCCATGAAAACCCTCGTTCTGGCTAGCATTCTACAAGATATAACCCCAATAAAAGATGAGGGGGGCAGTTTTGACATAAGGTAGAAAAAACTTTAAAATCTTAGACCCTGGCAAGTTTAAACCAAGCCCCAGAATTGGGTTGCTTCCCACAGTGAGCTGTTGGCCAGGGAGACCCATGAGGGCCCCAAAACAATGTAGGCCATCACCAAGACACTTGATTACCTGCCAGAGCTAAAAGGCAAGACTCTATTGCTAAAGGCACCACAG
>PVHP010038574.1:0-16811 GCA_004024765.1 Zapus hudsonius | reverse complement strand
ATCCAGCAAGAAGGAAGAGGATCATGTGGTATTAATCCCACCCTTTATTTGATTTGACTCATAGGAGGGAAATTTGACCATTTCTAGGAGAAGATCTTTCTATTTTTTGTGACTTGGCCATCACCCTGCCATCTTTCCTTCAACTCCAACTTTCAGTATTAGTAACCATCCAGATTAGAAAAGGGAACTGGATAAGGAAGGAAGAACAATATGTCTTCCCTTAACAGTAATTTTACCAACAGCATTTACATATCTGATTTAATTCGATCCTCATACCATCCTGAAGAAGAAACTATTCCCATTGATAAACAATTGGGAAAACGTAGGCATTGTTGCTCAAGCGGCCCCTTCTGCTCTGTCTGCCCACGGGAAATATCTTGTTTTTAATTGAGAATGTTTAATAGGTGAACATAATGTAATTGGATAATATTCTCTCTCCAATTTCCCCTTTTGCCTCCCTCTTCTATTCCACTGAAGCCCCTCCTCTTCTCAAGGAGTCTCACTTCTGTTTTGATGTCTTGTGTATTTTTGTCGTGTTCAACTATCTCATCTATTTCACAATGTTGAAGAACTCAACATAGTGCATGTCTTATGTTGATAGTTACCTTCACTGAAAATTCATGAATGTACTACTGTTTCCTTTGGAGAACAAGAATGAAGAGACACCTGTCACTCCAGGTCAGAGAAGTCAAAGAGAAATGGGGATGTCTCTGTCCCTACAGCAAGAAGCCTGACATGGTCTTGCTTCATATGTGGGGATCCTTCTTAACACAGTTGTTCAAATCAGCAGATTCATAGCCTTATTCCCTGGGAAAGCATGTTCCTCACTTACTGTCAAAACCCACGTCTGTCTGAGAAGCTAAAACCTTTCCAAAGGAGAGTTCTTTCCTTTTCAACCTTGCCCTTGCATGCCTCAAGACAGATCCAAAGCTCACTCCGCACCTCGCATCCCTGGATTTTGTAATCACCCCCAGGTCTTTTGAGGAGTCATACTTCCTTGTGGGGTTGTCCCTGAAGTTCATTAAAGGCTGTTTCCCCTGGCACAGCTGTTACAAAGTCCCCCAAGCTTTTGGCTGAGATGCATCTATTCAGGCAGAGCCTTGAAGTAAGTCCCAACAATCACCGATTTCAAATATGGGAGGTCTGGGAATAGGCAAACCTGTAAACACCCTTGGCTCAATATTTGCCAACTCATTTCACCCATCTTCTTTCTCCATGTGCTTATTTGTCCACAGCTCACTCGGAAGGTTGTTCAGAGTCACACATGAGCTTCTGAAGGAAGAACTTGGCACCAAGCCTTCATTCCCCAGGGCATGGTTGGGTGTATGTAGAACCTATAATTCACAGCTAAGGAGGCCTTGCATGGAGACTACCATTTTAGGAAAGGGTTGGTTTCCTCACCCTGGCTGAGTTCATGACAAAAGAACTGAATGCTGACCTCAACAGGAATACTCTGACCTTCCTTTCTCTGTGAATAGAAATATACTTTGAGGTTTTTTTTTTTTTTTTTTTTTTTTTTTTTTTTACAACAGGTCACCATTACTGGCTTCGTCATTGCTTATGATTTTGTGAGGGAAAAAAAGGCTCTCTAAATTAGAATCAAATGCATGAATTTTGTCAGAGCCACTCTATTCTAAAATAACAAAAACAAATACATTAAAAGAAAAATCTTGGAAACCTGCAAAGTAATGAAGCCATTTCTGAGGATGAACATTTAGTGCAGAAATGCTAACTGTCGTCTTTCTGTCTATCATTCTCAGGAAAGTGGCACAAAGGAGAAATTAAATCATCAGGAGTGTCTGGGCCACTGCCATTTAATAAAACAGGAGAGCGTGTAGGATTTTTCCCTCTCTACTGTAAGGCAATGTGGAATCTAAGATTTATTGCATGTATATTGACTATTTGCCAAGCATTAAACAGATGAGTGTTTATTTGTTTCCTTCATTATCATGATGACTTAGGGACTGTTGCAGTCAACTTTCTAGTTGCTGCGCAGAAAGAACCCAAACAAAAGTGGCTTGTAGAGGAATGGGTTTATTTGGCTTACAGACTCGAGGGGAGACTCCATCCTGGCAGGGAAAACGATGGCATGAGCAGAGGGCTGGACATCACCTCTGCCACAGTACTGCAAACAGCTGCAGGAAGGTGTGCCAAACTCTGACAAGGGGAAGCTGGCTTATAACCCCATAAGTCCTCCCCTGACAACACAGCTTCATCAAGGTTGTAAAACCCAAACTGCCATCAGCTGAGGATCAATCTATCAGAACACATTCAATTGTTTGTGAGGGACACCTGTATCAAACCATGACAGGGACCTAGGTGTTATCAAGGACATTTTCAGAAGAGGAGTGTCAGAATTCTAGAAAATGAGTCAGTATATGTGTTTGTATTCCAACCCTGTTCCTTCTACAGAAATGCCATGATTCTTCTGTACTGGAGAAGTAGCCAATATAATCTGTATCTCTAGCCCTGTGAATGGCTCACATTCCAGCTCCTTTGAAAAATCAGGCAGTAGTCTGTAGGAAAACAATGAGCACTTCAGTGGACACCAGGGAAGATGCCGTCCTTAGGATATTCAAAAACTGACTACAGAGAACTACATGCAGAAAATTTATTAGGAAGTCCAATATTGTTTAATGAGGTGACAGTGAGGGACAGATGACCACAGCCCCTGCCTAGTAAATCTGTATTGAAGAGCAGGTCTCTGAAAGAATAAAATTTATAGAGAACAGAAAAGGTAGGTATCAGAAAGATGGAGGGTCAGCCTTATGCAAAGTCAGCTTTTTTCGCCCATTAAAAAAGAGAGCAATTTCATTCCAAATCTTTATTTTTAAATGCTTGGTAATTACAGAAATGATGTATAGGACATGTCACCACACAAAAGGATCCTCCATTCTCTAGGACTTAGGTATGGGCTATGTAATGGTAGAGAGGTTATTGGAGTTGAAATTGGGGCTCTAGTCTGGGCCCAGGTATACAACACTGGCAATTGTTTGATTGGTTGGTCCTCCATAGTACCAACCAGTGAGGTTATTTCTTCCTTTAAAATCTTATTTATTTATTTGCAAGGAGAGAGACAGAGACAGAGAGAGACAGACTGATGAGACACAGAGAGACAACAGAGAGAATGGGTATGCCAGGGCTTCCAGCTGCTGCAAAGTAACTCCAGATGCATGCACCACTTTGTGCATCTGGCTTTACATAGGTACTGGGGAATTGAACTCATTAGGCTTTGTAGGCAAGTGCCTTAACAGTCCTGCTTAGCCATCTCTTTAGCCCTAGTTTATTTCTATCTGACTTGCTAATGGGACCCTTCAGAATGCTCATGTTTTGAAAAATAGTGCAATGAGCCCTCGAATAAAAGTCAGGAGCCATTGACTCCTTAATAAAATGTGTGATCTTAGATTACTGGGTTTCAGTTTTCCTACCTATACAACAAGTTTAGAGGGGTTCTCCAAAGTCTCTTTCTAGTATGACGTTTAATAAATACAAATATTTTTCTCTTGCATTATTTCTAGTAAAAGTATCCCTTTACATAAGAAAATCAATGAAACAAAATAGACCTCCTGCAGGCACCAAATTGAGTATTGGATATTATTCAATTAAATTAGTTTTGACTGGAATTTAGCATCTTTTACACAAACAATGACTCAGAAAATTAATTAACCCTTGCTTTAATTAAGTAATAATTCTGTTTAATGCCAATTAAAATACCACATCTGAGTGAGTTTGCTTCAGCAAGGTGTAGTTAGTACAGGAAGCCCTGCTGGGCTGATGACTGAGGTGTGGGGGCTCCTGATTTCTAGATAGGCAGTCAGAGCTCAGGAACCACAGTGCAAAAATTCCCAGAGGCCATGAGCACAGCCCTTGCTGATGAAAGCTTGCAAGCCTTAGCTTTCTTCATCCGATCCTTTTGTTGGTCTTATTATTACCATTAAAGACACAGAGACAAATCTAGTCACTGCGCAGAGCTTCCCAGATGCACTTCTAGAAGCCAAACCACTTTGCCTAGGTCTACATTCTTCCAGAAAATTTCAGTTACGGCTAGACCAAAGATACTTTGGGACTTCTCTGAATTTTCAGTATGATATCACCCATGTGAATCCTACCTGATTAGATCACTGGAATCATTTAAAAATGTTAATAAAACTTGCTCCTGGGGCTGGGGAGGGGTTCCAGAGTGTTTGCCGGAAAAGCCTGCTGACCAAAAGTTCAATTCCTCAGCACTCCCTGCAAAGCCAGACACAAAGGGGAATGTGTTTCTGGTGTTTGTTTGCAGTGGCAAGAAACCACAGCACACTCATATACATACGGGTGTGTGTGCATGCACACACATGCATGAACACATAAGTAAATACATAAAAACTCTCCTTGCGTTCCCTGAAGATTCAATCCTTCTCTGCTTTAAGTCAACATGGCTTTAATGGTATTTAAGTCCACTATGACCCATGTTAAGTTTCAGTTTTATGAGCAATTATTTTATCCATCCGTTCTATTGCAGCTTACTTTTTTTAACTTAATGGATATATTAATAAATTCTGCTTTTTAAAAACTAGTTTCTAGCATTTTCCCATGCAGCAACTCTTTTAATCCATGGCTATATTCTGAATATTTGTGTTTCCTCCAAATTCAGATGTGAAAATCCTAACCCTCAAATTGATAATATTAAGAAGTGAGTCCTAGGCTGTAGAGATGGCTCAGAAGTAAAAAGGTACTTGCTTGCAAAGCCTGACAGCCTGGGATCAATTCCCCAGTAGCAACTTAAAGCGGGATGCACTAAGTGGCACGTGTATCTGCAGTTTGTTTGCAGTGGCAGGAAGTCCTGTCGTACCTGTATTCACTCTCTCTTAAATAAATAAGTAAATAAATAAAATATTTAAAAAAAAATAAGTGAGTCCTTTTCAGGAGTGATTTGGTCATGGTGCAGGCATCACAGGAAGGAAAGTCGTAGTCATGATCATTCCAAGAGTACTTGCTTGTGCTTTTTCATCGTCGGCGAACACGGGGAGAAGATGCCAGCATGGACCAGGAAATATGTATTCTGCACATACCAAATCTGCCATTTAGCTATCTACTCATTGGCTACCTTTCCGAAACTGAGGAATAAAGTTTTTGTTGTATGTGATCTACTCAATCTATTTTGTTATAGCAGCATGAGCAGAGATAACTTTCAGTGTGCAAAAAAATGACATTTTTTTTGAGATTCACTTACTCAGAATTCAGAAGTCAACATTCTACAATGAATATGTGGGTTGAAACCTCATGTGATATGCAATTAATAAGCACAATTTTATGGCTTTATACATTAATGACGAAAAGCTTCAAGAGAACTTATCAAAGTTGTTATCACCTCCCCCTTTCTCACAGATAAGCAGGTTGCAGTGGAAGATGTTCAGGTGGTTTTTCCAAGCTTGGGGAGCTCACCTTCCTTTGCAGGTCTCTGGTAACTACTGTGCTGTTGAGCTCATGTCTGTCCTTCTGGTCCATCACCAGGGATACTTCATTCACACACCCTTTGTGACTGATTTTAACCAGGCTGTTTGTGTGGCTGCTTGTCCAGGGTTTCCTCGAGTGGTTGGTAGTTTCTGCTGGCCTTCCATCTGTGACAAACGCCTACCCACACTTGGCATTTACTTCTACAGCTGTCCCCATACATCATTACCCCAACTTATCTTTCCCTCATTTTCTTGACCACTAGCCACTCACTCACCAGCAATTGACTTTGTTTCCTTAAATCCCATTTCCTTCCATAAGGAGAGTTATAAGATTCATTGCTCAGTTCCATGTATTCCAAAATTTCTTCTCAACTGTCTTTCAGGATTAACATTGAATGAAACATCATCTATTTTTGTACTTAAAAAATCAAGCCAATTCATTCATGGTTCAAGATTAGATTTTTTTCATCATCTTCCAGCCTCTCACTATGGTCACAGGTACACCGAAAGAAAGGTCACTGGTACAGGTAAGGCACACAACATGAAGGTGAGCTGGAGGGATAGCTCAGTGGTTAAGGTGCTTGCCTACAATATGAAGGTGAGGTTTCCTCATGCAGTATCATGGCTGCTGGTTCTGCTCAGGCTCAGTCCCAGCTCACCCAGAATATCTCAGCCTCTGATTCTGCTGACCATCAAATCTCACCTATATCTCATGGTGAACGACTGTTGAGTCTACCCCACCTTATTATTTCATGAATGTTTCAGAATCCAAGTCATGATGAATAGTTTCAAACCTGGGGCACTTAGCATTCTCGGTTGAAACATTTTATTTATTTATTTTTTGTCTTTAGCAGAGACAAGCAGAATGTCAAGAGATATTTACAAAAGACATACCTATAACTGACTCAATTCAAATAGTTATTTTCTTTGTTCATAAACAAATAATGAAATCCCTTATAAAACTGTCAATCTAAAAAGAGAAGACTTTGTTGTTTTGGTTTTTGTTTATTTTTGCTTTGCATTTATTTATTCATTTATTTATTTTTGGCCTTTTCAAGTTCATGATCATGAGGTGTAAATCCTTCTGATAGCATAGGAGTTAGGAGATTTGCTTGCCCTCCTCTAAAAAGGGTCAGGTAGTAAGTATTGTCAGGTTTTTAGGATACATGATGCTTGTTGTAACTACTCAGCTTGACCTCTGCAGCATGATAGCAACTCTAGACAGTACATAAACATAGGTATGTTCTAATAAAACTTTACTTATAAAACAAGAGTCTGACCATATTTAACCTGCTATAGGGAAAAGGGATCAAAAATTTAGATCATCATTGATGTTTATTTCTCTTTTAATCCACCAAATGTCAACCTGGAAAGGTCATGTTAACCTTTCTATTGTAACATGTCCTTGTACTCATGACGTCAGACACTGATATGTGATAAACCATAAGGATTGCTGAGTCAACAGATGTATATATAATTGAATGGTAGACTTTGGCTCAATGGCTGCTAATTTACTTCCAAATCTAATATTCTTTGGAAAATGTCAGCTATTCCAGGACTTCACCTAACCTTGGACCTCTGTAAGTAATAAATTCTGTATGAATGCATGCTGATGAGATTAACCAAAAATGCTAAGAGTGTGAGGCATCTAAAGTAAGCATGTGTGCACCCACTTCCAAGGCATTGTTTAGGAGCTCCAGACGTCTCTCCTCATCTGCCATTAATTCTGACTGAAACGAATCCCAAAGAAAGAGACAAAAAAAAAGTCACTTTGGAAATCAGTAAGGTACTGACCATGCACAGACGTAATTCTGTTTAGGGATATGGGCTTTGTCTTGCTTGCTGTGGACGACTAAACTCCTAAACTACATCTTGCTCTCCTTTGTAACAAAATAACTCAAATGCCAGGATGATTTTTGGACTTATGTCATAAAAAAGGCATCAATTCCAACCATGAGATGAACTTTATGAACAGGTTGCAGATGGAGATCAAATTCGTAGAATGTGAGAGTTCTGGGTACCATATATATATATATATATATATATATATATATATATATATATATATATATATATATATATATATATATCTTCCAATCATCATTCTACACTGAGCCCTTAAACTCAGAGTGACCTTCTAAAAACAGCACACATCAGAGCAAGTCAATTCTCTATTTATAATTCTTCAATGGCTTCCTAATCATTCATTCACTCAACAGATGTTTAGCCTCTGAAACTTACACTGATAATTTTAGTGTCTCATAAAATATACTTTTCCTTATTTTGTGTAGCTTTCCTTATGGCGAGGAAGGAAACACACTTAATAATCAATTTAAACATGGTTGTAAATTCTGAGAAGTGCTGCATAGGAAAGAAGAAAGATGTGAAAGACAGGTGGGCATGATTGTGACTGATACTGATAGGCAAGACAGATTTTTCACTGAAGCTATAATCATAGGGATGAATAGTGTATCCCAGGAGAATGGGGTATGCATACATGAGGAAGAAGGGATAAAGAAATATGGGAAGGTCATGAAGATCAAAAGAAATTGCTTCTGGTAACCCAGAGCAGGGTGATAGGGTGAGAAGAAAAGTTGCATAAACTGAGATTAGTAAATTAGATTATGGCAAATCATGTAAGAGCTGAAGGCTGTGTTAAGGGAGAAATTTAAAGAAGAATTTTTACTATGAGAGTATCTGGACCAAATGTTCACTTAATAGGATCTGCTATTCTGGATACTTTTTGTAGTCTAGTTGAAAGAAACGAGATAGAAACAGCATGGTAAATTAGATTTGAATCCATGTGATAACAGGAAAGAGAACCATGAAGATCACTGGGACATGGTATATTACCATGTCTATGTCATATGGCACCAAGAACACATTCAATAAATATTTTTGATGCTTCCAAGACTGAAAACCAGGAGTGTGATGTGAGGTTACATACTCAGTTTGGTGGTTTGAATGTGAAATGCCCCCCATAGCCTTTTAAGTTTGTGATTAAGCCTCATACTCAATCCCTGGCTGGTGGGAATTTTGGGAGGTGGAGCCTTGCTGGAGGAGGTGGGTCACTTAGAGTGGACCTTGAGTTTATTATTCCAGCCCTCCTGGGTGTTCCCTAGCTAGCTAACTCTAGCTGTAAACATGCCTCCTCCCAGCTCAGCCCTGCTCCTGCTAGACACTTCTGGCCATAATGAAACTACCTATTAATACTGTGAGCTGAAATAAATCTTTTCTTCCCATAAACTTCTTCTGGTCAGAAGTTTTATCCCAGCAATGAGAAGGCAACTGTTATATTCAGGAAAGACGGATAACAGTCTACATCCTGTGTTCATGGCCTCTCATTTAAACTCCTCCAAGGTTTCATGCTCAGACCAACTCTATAATGTACCACATTAGCCAAAGTTCACTCAGGAAAACAGATGCATTGTAGATATTTCCAGCAGAGAATATTTATTTTATTTATATTATATTTATTATAAATTTGTATAATTTGTTTATTTTAACAAGATAAAATAGGGTATGGATGGTGGGTGCCACAGTGACTCATGCCTGGAAACCTGTAATCCCAGGACAGGAAGATGAAACAGGGAATCTCTGAGATAATTCAGCTAGCTAGACTAGCTCTGGGTTCAGTGAGAGACTCTGTCTCAAAAAGTAAGATGGAGAATGACAAAGGAAGATACCCAAAATCAAACTCTGGCCTCCATACGAGTATGTACTTCCACACTCATCTAAACGTGCATCACACATGCATGCACACCATACATACACACACACACACAAACACACACACACACACACGCCAAAAAAATCTGGAATGGATAGAAGATGGAAGGAAAAAAATTAATTGTACACATGATTATCAATTATCTCCCCAAATAGTAGAAGAGCAAAACAGAAAATCATTGATGACCAAAGCAAGAGGTTCTTTCTTGTTGGCTGTTGTCATCCACCGAGGCTAGTGGGCACTTTGCCATCATTGCTCTGTAAGAAGGAAGACACCCTGCTATTGGTACTTTTTTACTGGTACTTTCTTCAGGAAACCAATGTCTATTATCACTGTGGCCCCTAAAAATGAACTCCAAGGACACCATGGCACAAGGGCTGCCAAAGCCTCCACAGTCCCAGGGTGACTCCCTGGACCCTCACTGACTGCTACTCAAAGTAGGGCTAGTGACAAGATATAGTGGCTTCTCTTTACTCTCCTGCTGTCTTTTTAACTCTGAACACATCCTTCCAAGGGTCTAGTATAGAAGACGAGTCAGGGATCTAAGAAATGTGATGTGTGAGCTTCTAAGCCTTTCCTCATTTAGAGGAACTGAAAGGAGGTGATGGACCAGCAAGTCAATAGACTGGGTACTATTCCAGGAAACAAAGAGGCTATGTAAATTTTGAGCTGTGGTAGAAAATAGTAAATATTATGGAAAAATATAGAGCAAGGAAGGAAGACAGAAGTTTCTCTAGTGCTGGAGGAAGAGAAGTTTTAAATAAATCCATGTAGGATTAAGAAACCATTTGGGACTCAAAGGGATGATGGAGTGAGCCAGGTAGATATCTCCAGCAACAATACTCCAGGCCAAAAAAAAAGTTGGCAACAAGGACCTCAACAACACACATTTGTGTGGAATGTTGGACAAACAGCAAAACTGCTGGTGTCATGAGTGAAGCAAGAGACTGTGTGGGAGAATGGAAAACCCAGAGCTCAGAATTGCGGAATTAGAATCGGCATGATTACACTGAGCTTCAGGGGTATTGTGAGATTCTCTTCATTCTGTGTTGGAGTGAGAGCTGCAATATGTTTTTAATGGAAGACTAACTGTCTGAGAACTAGGAAAATAATAACTTCACAGAGTTACAAAAAGGACTACATTAAGTAGAGCCATGTAGTGCCTCCCATGGTTAAAGAGCATGAACTCTGCCTATTCCTCCTATAAGGCTGGGTCATTTGGATGAGTCATAGAAACAGAAAGCTAAACTCCAATCCAAGGGCTAAATGGCAGTCACGTTTAGAAATTTCTTGAATAAGTTCCTCATCAGAGGCTTAAACTATCCTTAAATATCCCTTTGGCAAAAAGGCTTGTGTTATTTTCTCCCCTAACATTTAGCTAGATCATATAGCCCTCTTTAAATGCTTCCTAGTTAGAAATGTAGCCTTTTGATTACTGGGACAGGATCTATTTGACTAGGTGCAGTAAAACTGTAGATGAGATTTTGCAAAGCACCCAGGGAGGAAGGGAGATTTACCATGGAGGAGAGACTTGAACTGGGTCTCCAATGAGACTCAAGACACTAGCTGTGGGTGAGAAGGCAGAAAGAATGTGAGGTTTCTGAGGCACATGCAGCAGCATTGAGGTGTGAGAACCTCAGAGAAGGACACAGTCTCTGTGTGACTGATTTCTAGAACTCCAGAGAAGCAGCTAAGGCTGGAGAAAGAAGAGTTCCCACTTTTGGATTTTTTGATTCCTTCCAGAAAGAATGAGGCTGTAATAGAAACATGATGATCACATTTGATGAACAGGAAGGCAATGTAGATGTGTTTCACAAGGAGTGAGATTACTGTAAAAGCTTGGGATGGTAAGGAGAGGGTACCACAGAAGGCAACATTCATGTCAAGTCCTCCCAGGAGAACAGTCGAGAAGTAAAGGATGCAGCCAGTAGTGTTGTCCCTCAGGCTCCACTTCTTCCCCCTCTCCTAGACCCTATGAGCTGGGTCAGCCTCTAGTTTGTTCCAAGGCTCATGCTAAGTTAGCCTGTGTCTTTAAGTCTCATCCTGTCTCTGATCAAACAGCGGGACGCTCTTATCCATTGTCATGATTAAAAGAGACTAAATTAATCATTAAAAGAGACTAAAATTTAATCATTGTCATGATTAAAAGAGATCAAATTAGAAAATGATTAGGAAGTTCACCAAGAAGCCAAATGCATAAATAAGGGACCTTTTCAACTATGCAATGGAAAAGAGTGGATTCCTTAAATCACCTGGTCTTTACACTAGAATTGACTATTATGTGACCAGAGCCTACAAGTATTAATAGTCCCCACACCAAAATTTATAAATCATACAAGTTCCTAAAACTTGCAGAGTTCATTAACTTTGCTAAAGGTAAAGCAATGGAAAAAAATGGAAAACATCCAAGAAAAGTTCTCTAACACTTTTAAACAATTTCTCAAAACTTAATAGTCACCAGAATGACACAAAGGCTTGTTAAAATGCAAGCTGCAGGATTCTCCTCCAGAGAATTGGGGGCCTAGAATTTGTACTGGATGCGTTTCTAGGTTATACCAATATCACTACTCCAGGGACCAAACTTTTAAAAAAAATTGCTCCAAAGCACTGGTTATCAGACAATGTGTTAACATGACTTGGTATATATTAGCTTTGGAAAACTGTACTTTACATTAATACTTTAAAAAAATTCATAAATTAGGATCATTGTGATAATTTCAACATACAGAAAATATTGACATTAAAATAAAATTATTATGTGTTAAATGAAGCTTTTTTTTAAATGTATTCACTTGCACACGTGAATGTATATATTGGGCAGGCCAGGGTCTCTTGCTACTGCAAATGAACTCCAGATGCATGTGCATCTGGCTTTACATGAGTGCTGGGGAATCAAACCCAAGCAGGCAAACACTGCAAGCAAGTAGCTTTAACAACAAAGGCATCTCCCAAGCCCCTAAGAAAAACTTTTAAGTGAGTTTAACAGAGTGCAAACACTATAATGCTATGCTATATAAACGCATGATTTTAAAAACACATCAATAAACTCTTCTTCATCATTCAGAAATACATATTTTTCTCCTTTTCATCCTATATTCATTGCATTTCACAAATATTTTTTCCTAGTGTAACATACTTATATATGTGTGTCTTTCATATGATTATCCATTTCTACACTTATTTTAAACAGCACAAAAACAAATTTAACTTTAATTTTAGTGAACTCGGACTACATAGGACTGTAAGTTATAAAATATTACTTATAAATTGAAATACAAACATTATTTTTAAATATATTTTTCTGATGGTTAAAATAAATCGGTGACAGTTATCTGTAGCAACATTTGAAATAATTTCTTCATTAGGATCCCTGAGGAACTTGACAACGGAGTGCCTGGCACTCTAGGAAGATGAAAGAGAGTTCCTTAGACATCTTTTTGTGCTCCGCCTGGGCTGTGATTTGGAAGGAAGAGTCTGGCCTGTGCTCTCTGCACGGACCACTCCCTAGACTACAGCAGTCCTCACAGAGGCAGCAGAATGCAGCCTGTCTCTTGCCTTAGGAACTGTGCCTACGCAGTGCCAGCATTGATCAAAGGTCACCCCAGCTAAAGCTCACATGCTAATGGTTGGAGTAAAACAAGATGACAGACAGTAAAGCAATGTGCACACTCTTGTGAATTGTATGCAAACTAGTAACCTTTCTTGCAATTTAACTTTTCTTTAGAAAGTAATCCACTTTGACAGGTAAGAAAATAATCAGCCAGACAGACACCAACGATTTTCAACACAACCTAAAGCAGAAGTACAGAGACCCCCTAAGACCTCAACAATAAAGGACCCTTAATACTCACCCACCATGACTCAGGGAACTGAGCAGACAAGGGGGCAGAAAGATTGTAAGAGCCATGGTGGGGGAGAATATCCAGAGACATTGCCCCCTCAGTAACAACATACAAAGGAGGAGTGGAACCAGATTGACTCCTAGGCTATCCATAACCCCCGACCACATGGACTGACCCAGTTTGCCCACAGTGGATGATACCCAGCTGATTGGGGACATGGAACAGAGGAATCGGGGAACTGGGGATACCAACTCATTATTTGCTCACTCAATGTATCTAATTATGGATAATAAAGAAAAAAAAAAGAAAATAATCAAAGCAACCCTGGGGTCCAGTGCAAGGAACTATAAATGGTTTTTAGTATGGAGTAAGTCTTGACAGGTTACTTATTGGCTTGATAGATATCCTTATCGCTCCAAAGAAGAAAGTGCATGTTTTCTGACTTAGGTGCCTTCAAGGGAGGCAACAGAGGACTGTAATGTGACAAATGATCCCCACTGCCTTGAAGGAAGCCCACAGTGTCACTGCTGGCTCCAAATTAGCGGCTGCCATGGACAAGTGGTTCTTGTCACTGCCTTTTCTCAGAGTGCTTTTCTTTGCCTCCTAAGAGTCAAAACAATAGTAACTGAGAAACTGCCATCAGCCTGAGTGACAGTTAGTGTTCCAAGACAGCTAGTTGATTGATTGATGGACGATGTTGGATGTTGTCTGAAAGAACAGAAAGCTGTGTTTCCTTTTTGAAACCATTCAAATTTGGACAACATAGGGCAATAATCAGACATTTCTAAATTTAATATGAATGTCATTTCCAAATAAGCAAACAGTGATCAAAACTGCCGCCCACCAGGAATCACATACATTAATGAGTGTCAAAGTGACTCAAACATCAAATGCTTTTTCACGTGCACAGTTGATGAAGTGACAGTCAAGAGAAACAGGTATGCAGATTCTAGCTAATGAAAATCATAGCCAAATCTCATGGCACCACAGTCATTCATTTTATTCTTTTGTAAAACCTGCATGTGTGGCTACAGAGGAGCAAATACTGAAGCTTGAGTGGTGAGGTCTCATGGTAAACTGTTGACAGAGACATGACTACGTTTAGTCCAGTTTTCAAAGAGGTTTTGATTGTGCCACTCTGTGAATAGACTCCCAAAAGGATATATATATATATATATATATATATATATATATATATATATATATATATATATATATATATATATGTTTCACACACATTAGGATGATTTGACATTGGTTTATCAACACTGTATGCATATGGCATACAACTATGTAATAGTGTATGCATATGTGAAGGTGTAGATGGAGTGTTGGGGGGAACAAGAGATAGTATTGCCACTGAGACCTGCAGCAAGGTCAGTGTCTCATCCAAAGATACAGGCATTTGGAGAGATGATCCTGGGAAAAATGAGACTTTCAGAGCAGCCTTAAGGAATGCAGGTGATCTTCTGAGAAGGGCACAGGCGAATGCTAGGAACCAGCCATAAAGGTCCTCATTTCTCTTGCACCTCACTGTGACCTGTTGAAGCCACCCAGTAGCTGACCCTGTCTGGAAAGCAGAAGACATGTCTATGTATTCCAGGGATCAGCTTCCAGAAAGTAGGTATGGAAGGGGATTTGGATCACATCTATCATAGGGTCAAAGGTTCTCTCTCTCTCTCTCTCTCTCTCTCTCTCTCTCTCTCTCTCTCTCTCTCTCTCTCTGTGTGTGTGTGTGTGTGTGTGTGTGTGTGTTTGTGTGAAAGCAAGAAATAGTCAGGAAAATGTAGTAAAAAAGAAAGTGAGATAACAAACAAAACTATAAGTCATGTTAAAAAAAAAAAAGCTGTGTATTCATGGGAATTTCCCGCTGACCACCTGCTGTTCAATGTGTGTGGGGAAATTCTAAGAGGCTTTTGGGTATAGAGGCTAACGTCAAAAACATCCTTTATCATTGCAGCTGCAGTTTATTTTTATTTGAGTATAAGATATGGAAATTCAACCAATAGAATGCCTTGTGGGCTGGCAGTGCCAGGGGTCTGCAGAGCATCTAAAACTCAGGGTTAGGCTTTGGGGTGATACTCACCTTAGAGGTTTCTCTGGGTCAAAGAGAAGAAAGTCACCATTTAAATGATGCTCAGGTCCATCTGGAAAAAAAATGTTGTAATGCAAGTGTCTGCATATTCTTCATCTCTTTGTCAGATAACCGAATCAAGTATGTTTTAAGTTTTCATTTTAGAAAAAAGGAAATTGGCACAGATAACAAAAGGGTAATTTTATGCTGCACAGCAAGAGACTAGCTTCAATCCCAGCTGTCCTCAGGTGGGTGCTCTTCACCCTATACCTCCTCACTATGCACACTCCTAGCTTCAGGAGTGGTGGATCTCACTGCTGGGTCTCAGTCTGCTATAGCTGGCTGTCATTCACAGCCAACACTCACAATACTTTGTTAGTCTTTCATGTTAGCCTGGCCGAGAACTAACTGCACTAATGCTTTGCAGCTTTGAGGTTCTGTCTGAAAATCGCAGGGAGCACATTTTCATTGTGATGATGACTAAGGTGAGTTTTGGCATTTAGCAGCCAGAGCAGGGATTTTAAACATTTCCAATGCATGCCTCAGTGTCTGTCACATGGTAAAGTGCTATCCTGTCCAACTAGACACTGAAAGTGCTCTAATGAAAATCAAATCAATACAGACTGGACCTCTACAGTCAGCCAGGACTCTAGAGAACTTCAAAATCCACAAGGCCCTTCCGATGCATATATAGAAAAATACAGACCATATGTCTCCTCTCTGGAGAAGCTGATTCATTATGGGAGGTACAGAGTTGATATTTTAAAATGGGTTCTCCTTTATGCTTAGTCTGTGGGTAATGCTGTGTGAAATATGGTTCAAGCTATTTAAGAGGGCGTATACCCCCAAAGTTTCTTATCAGAATTACAGATTTTCATTTCTAACCTCTTCAAATCCATCTTCCTGACCATTGGCCCTCTGTCACCCAGTTAATATCATTTTCATTAAGCTCTGATACTGAGAACATTTCTTCATGAGAATTATTTCTTCCTGATTCTGTCTCCTGTTTTCTGCTCAGGTTTAGACATCAGCATTTCTTAAAATTCTCCATGTAACTTCAACAGTGATCAGAGTTAGAAGGCCAGTAGCTTAGCTGTTCACTACCCACAGTAGCATCTGCAGACCAGAACCATGTAAGTGGGCTGGAGATTTTTGTTAAAATGGAAATTTGGATATGTGAGGCTTGGGGTATGGAGACAGCCTAGACTTCTGTGTCCAACTGAGGCCAGGCAAGTATTTAGATTCCGTCCTTAGTTTCTACCATAGGAACTTTAATCCTGCTCACCCTCAATCTTTCCAGGGGACATTGGAGGACCAAGTCCCCAAGTCTTGAGCTCCAGCATAATCACTGTAGAAATCCTCCCTCTATCCCAGTGCATTGTGTGTGTGACTGAGGAGGACGAACTTCAGAATCGATTTTGTGTGATTGGAAAACTGTAGAGGGTCACGATAAATTATTAGGGGGAACATTTTGATCCTTTTTGTTTTCTGAATACAAGCTGCCTGTCTCTCCCCGGGTATTTATTGGCTGTTTGGTGACTGTCAGATATTTGATGCCCAAAGAACTGTCATGAATGGAAGGAAACACACACTATGTTCCAGTTAAAACACCTCAATTCCTAAATATCAACAAACAATGCTTTGCATCTCTACTTGAAAAATTCTTATGTCCTCTGTCTGCAAACAAAAGTTGAACCTATTTCTTTTCCAGTTCTGTTCCATATGGCATA
>PVHP010038573.1:0-16807 GCA_004024765.1 Zapus hudsonius | reverse complement strand
TTTTTTTTTTTTTTTTTTTTTTTTTTTTGGTTTTTCAAGGTAGGGTTTTCATAGTTTGATCCAGGTGTCCCCCACAAACAATTGAATGTGTTCTGATAGATCAATCCTCAGCTGATGGCAGTTTGGGTTTTACAACCTCGATGAAGCTGTGTTGTTGGGGGCGGGCTTATGGGATTATAAGCCAGCTTCCCCTTGCTAGTATTTGGCACGCCTTCCTGCCGCTGTTTGCAGTGCTGTGGCAGAGGTGATGTCCAGCCCTCTGCTCATGCCATCGTTTTCCCTGCCTGGATGGAGTCTCCCCTTGAGTCTGTAAGCCAAATAAACCCATTCCTCCACAAGCCACTTTTGTTTGGGTTCTCTCTGCGCAGCAACTAGAAAGCTAACTGCAACATTCTCACTCTAGCCCAGGCTGACCTGGAATTCACTCTGTAGTCTCAGGATGGCCTCGAACTCACAGCAATCCTCCTACCTCTGCCTCCCGAGTGCTGGGATTAAAGGCGTGCGCCACCACCGGGCCTACTCTTTTCTTAATTTGTATGTATGCTTAAAATTGTTCCTAGTGGTTGTTTAAAAAAGATCCTAAATTTTGGGCATGGTGGCACATGCCTTTAATCCCAGCACACCTGAGGTAGGGGTAGGAGGATCCTGGTGAGTTTGAGGCTACCTTGTGAATTACAGATTCACCTGGGCTAGAGTGAGACACTATGATGGGGGGTGCAGGGAAAAAAGATCCTAAATTCTAAAGCTGCACTTTTGTTTTTGTCACTTACAAATCAAGTGAGAAGGAGTACATATCACTTAACCTCTCTGGGCTTCCTTGTGTTCCCATGTAGAATGGGGATAGCAATAATCCTGTAATGAAGGGTTGATGTGAGGGTTAAATGAGTGTCTAATTGCAGAGTACTCAGTATGTGCTAACTATGATCACAGCAATACTAATTAGGAAGAAATCAGCTCAAGGCTATCTATAAATCAGGAGCTGGATAAGAGATATTTTATACTTTTCGGGGCATAATGTCTATTGCAACTCCTCAACTTTACCTATGCCCCCCAGAGTTCAAAAGGAATGAGTGGATACACTGTGATGGGCAGACCTCTTCAGAGGCAGCTCCTCCCCTTGAGTGGGAGGAGTCTAATTAGAACTACAACCTAGGTGCTAAAACTGATTGGTCAAATATAAACCAACCAGCTGTCTCTCTGACTCACCTGGGAGGAATTTAAATTCTCTTCCCTAAAGGAAGCATTCCTCTCTCTCTCTTCCCCCACATGACAATGAAGTAAAGAGGCTGCTGATCCAGGCAGGTAAGGCCTACCCCCCATGGCTGGGGTGGGGGGAGCAGGCTCCAGACTTTTTCCCTCATGAATCTCTCTTTTTATGATGGGAGCTCACTGTTATCTTTTCTGTTTATGGTTATTTAGCTAATTAATGTAAGTTCTGTTAAACTCTCTTAACATGTGTTCTCCCCACACTGGTGGCTGGAGAACTCTATAACTCCCCATGTTTCCTTAAAATAAAGTTTCCCACTATATCTTACTATTTTGTTGTCTGTGATTTTAATTCTTTAACTTTATAGACATGAGCTCGGATATTCCTTGAACTTGGGGTGCACTGAGGTTTTTACTGGGGGTTATCTTAATTCTAACACTTCCCCACACCCCATATCATAATCCGTATCGACACTATGTTCCAATGAAATGTTATTTCAAAGAACAGCCAGTGGGCTGGATTTGACCCATGGGTTTTGGTTTAGCCACCTTTGTACTCTAAGATACCAAACAAGTAAAGGCTCTCTTCTCCCCCAAGGCTGTTTCATTCAATACTCTCAACTAAACCAAGCCATGTCATGACAGAAATGTGAAAAGGAAAGACATCATGATTGTGACAAGTATTGCTATCTGTGGCAAATTACAGAACTAACCTTTGATTGAGTACACATTTGCTTAATGGCTAATAATCTGCAAATTATTTTAAAAATACAATCATGGGGGGAAATCTCTTAAACCAACTTTCTCTACCACACTGGGAAGAGCTCTTTTTCTCTTCTGCTAGCCGCAATTATTGCAGTGATACAGGAACCTTTGTTAATTGTTTAAATTAGATTCCTTTATTCAGTAGTTCCTCTTCAACTCAGTTATCATAAAAGAAATAAATTAGCCACTCCCTGGAGGTGTCTTCCTTCATGATGATGGAGGACTCTCAGGTGGAAAGCTGTCTCAGAGAGGTCCACATGCGGGGGGAGGGTACACCAAAGGCATGCCATTTCTCTGGCTTCATTATCAGTGCTCCCAGCTTCCAAAACATACCATCACCAACTTCTCAGGCACCTCTTATTTTTAAACTCTCTGCATGGGGGTGCTCCTATTTTTCAGAATGTTATGAAAGCAAGACAATCTGATGGACTAGTCCTCAAATTTGACTTCTGAAATGGTAAAAGTTAAGAAACATAATTAAACTGCAAATGCATTAACATTTATATAAAATATAAACCAAATGCTTATCCTGATTCACCAAACAAATTACACTTTGAACATTATAAAAAACCAGCTACTTATCACCAGCACCATTTGAAATTATTGCTAGTACTAGAACTCCACATGCCTAAGATGCCTTAAATATAAACCCTGAACATTTACATACTGATTTCATGAGCAAAGCAAAAGGTATTTGCCGGTAACAGTACATGACTAAGCAATTTTATTGTCTGAATAATCCTGGTTCATTCTGATATGAAAATTCAATTATTTTAGAACGGGCCCTCTCATTAAATTTTGACAAGCCGCATGAGCTCGGTACCAGTTATAGCTCGAAGAGACCGGGGGTGCCTGATAGCACCACACTGAATTTTAAAATGTAGTACTTTTACAGGACAAGATTATCTGACAATTTTGTATTAAAAGAAGAAAAAAATTAATCAAATACATTGTAATATTCAACATTGGTATATTTGGTCTTCTTTTTACAGATATTTTATGAAAATTTGTTGCAAAAAATGTTTATTGCATGCTTTCCCTGGGATTTTACAATTGAACAATGTACTAGAAAAATATGTGTATGTTGGTAGTGAGCAGGAAGAATTTGACTACACATTTTTACCTACTGCTCCCTTTATCAACTGAAATGTATTTGTGGTGCTTATAAACATGATTTCTAGAAACAGAAATGAGTATTTCCATAGAGCCTGTATTTTGGGAAGATGCTCATTATCCAAGATAAAAAAAATCTTCTAAAGCAACTTTTGAGCAAACCTATTGTCTTTTGCAGCACACCTTGTGGCTAATCACAAGAAGAAAAACAGTTCCTTTTATTCCTCCCGTAGGCTTGGAAGAAGAACCACAGTCTCTAGTTCTTGGTTAGGAATTTCTGTACTTGTACTGTATCTTTGATTTTTCCTTAGCCCTCTGTCAGAAAAAAATGCTGCTGTGTGTTCCATTCAGTCCACCCACACAAGCCACCATGAAGAGAGGCACACAGACCCTTTGAGGTGCTCCTGGTTTAGTGACGAAAAAACACTCAACCCTAAGTAAAGTAGCTACCAGGTCAACAGCTCTAAAATTAGAATCAGAAGGAAGAACAATGAATAATGAGGTGAAATAGGCAAATTGTGCAGAAAAGACATCTGGCTGTTTGCAGGGACTGACATTGAAACCAACCCAGAAGACCCATGAGCAGCCTAAGCAGTGGCCAAGCTGACGCTGTGGCAGGGCTTGCTCACCCCCCCCCCACTGCCTCTCTGCAGCCCTGTTATTAACTTCTCTTGGTATTCGTTGTGATAGCTTTTCTTGTTTGTTTGTTTGTTTGCATGAGATGATCTTATACTGTAGCCCAGGCTAACATGACACTCATATGTACCCCAGGTTGTCCTTACATATTCAGTGACCTTCGTGTCTCAACCTCCTCTGTGCTGGGATGACAAGTGTGAGTCATCAGCCACTGTTTGCTGCGCCCCTACTCTTAACTCTCATGTAGACTTGACCTCTCACTACTTTTGGCAGCTCTGAGCCCCAATGAGTCATAGTGGTTGGTTAGATTTCTGTGACCATTCGTCCTTATTACACATGCTCACATGTGCGCACGCGTGTGCACACACACACACAAATTAAATATCGTATTGGATTAATCTTGACTTTGAAGGATTTTTGAGAACATGGATTATGCTTCAATGTTCCAGTAGGTTTTCTTGTTTATATAGTAGTAGATGTTCTTGATGTTCTACTTTAAAGTGTGAGCTTGATGAACCATATATGATTGTTCAAGATAATACAACCAGTGATAAGATCTAGGGTTATTCATCACTTTTGAAATGTTTTTATTTATTTATTTGCAAGGGGAGAGAAAGAGAGAGGAGGTAAGAGAGAGAGAGACAGACAGAGAGAGAGAGAGAGAGAGAGAGAGAGAGAGAGAGAGAGAGAGAGAGAACCAGGCCCTCTAGCTGCTGTAAACGAATTCCAGGTGCATGTGCCACCTAGTGCATCTGGTTTTACATGGGTACTGAGGAATCAAACCCAGGTTATTAGGCTTTGTTGGCAAGTGCCTTAACCACTGAGACATCTCCACATCCTTACATCACTTTCTAGAAGAAGGGGAAGAATTGATGAGGAAGGAGAAACCAGACAAAGAGCTTACAGTGCCAATTATTTCATACTTTTGTTGCTGATGGGAAATATTACACTTGAGATTAATTTGATGTTCTTTCTGACCTAAAAATCTTACTGCAGTACTACTTGATGCAAATAATGTCCACTGCTACAAAATACTCCTTAAAAAGCTACTCACTTTTACCTGGTCATGGTGACACATGCTTATAACCCCAGCACTTCAATGGTTGAGGCAGGAAGGTCATGAATTCATGGCCAGCCTTAGTTACATGGTGAGCTAGAGGCTATTTGGGGCTACATGAGACTCACAATTTTAAAAAAAAAAAATGTTATTGGATAACTCAGGCTGACAGCCACATGTAGTCCAGATTGGCCTTGAACTCTCAATTAACTTGCCTGAGGCACCCCATCCCTGCCAACCAGGGCAATGATTATAGGCCAAGCATGGACCACCTGGCCCACCCAAAGTTATTGAACTTTAAGGACCTATCAAAAGATGGCAACCTACAAAGCAGGCCTAGGAGAAGGTCGTTCAAGGGTAGAAGCAGTGGGATCGAAAAGTTAGAGATCTGAAAGGCCACCTCTAAAGGAAGTTGGAGCCAGAACCCAGGTTGCAACTTAAATAGCAGGCAGAATAAAGTGTTTCCCCTAGAAATATGAAGAGCCCAGCATCCCTGAAGTAGTGATGATGGATGGAGCTAGACTTACGTGTACATCAGAATAAAGATGGCCTCTCTGACTAGATTGTGGACTGTAAATTTCTCATAAAATGTCAAAACTTATACTCACTAAGGAAAGGTCAGTTCATAAATCCATGGGGCTCACAGACCACATGAATAAAATAAAATGTGTCTTTGTGCAATGTTGTCTGTCTAAAATACAAAAAGATTTCACAAGTGATTTCATCTGATCACATTCGAAGAAGCAAGATGAAACTGGCTGGAAAGCACTTTCAAACCCACCTTTGTATATTAGTCACCTTCAGGCAGAAACAAGCCAAGTCATCTAGCATCATCTACAGGGTCCTCAACTTCATCTCAAATACAGAAGCTTCATTTCTTTCCAACACACAACAGTAAGATTATGAGAACACTACCCAGAATTTCTGATTGACAGACAGAGATTTGCTTGGTTTACGGTGTCCCAGCAAAACATTTCTTCAGAGGAAGTTACGATTCATGCAGACAGATTTATAGACAATAAGCAAAGAAAGGTCTCCAATGTAAAAACAGATTAATTAATCTTGCAGCACTTTATTTTTAACTTATTTTTTAATTGGTAAATCGGCCTAGGTGCTCAACAGCATATGGATGGATAAAAAAATTGCAGTATATATAAAAAATGGCCATGAAGAAGAAAGTGTGTTGTTTTACAAGAAAATGGGTGGAACTAGAAATCAACATATTAAGCAAAATCAGCCAGACTCAAGAAGACAAATATTGCATATATGGAAGCTGGGGAAATTCAAAAGGACATGAAATTCAAAACAAACAAAACAAACAGGCAAGGACTACTGGTAGTAGTACTTTCAACATCGTAGAAATACACCAACTCTCAGGCTGGATGAATGTCTCGTATATCTCTGCTCACATATCCCTATGCTACCTTCAGAGAAAATCTGCTTTGACTTCTGGCAAGAGTAGCTTTGAAGACTGTCTATCTTAAGTGACAATCTGCCTCCTTGAAATGGCAAGCATTCAAGGCCATTGAAGGCCCTATCCAAATTGCTCTGTTCTTTCCTGATTCCCTAGAATGAACTCCCACAATCTAGTGCTTGCTACTTTATGAAAGTCTCACTTCCATCTGCCCTATCTCAAAGCTATCTGTAAAGTTCCTCCACCAGACTGAGCTCCTGACTACTACAGGCTATAGCTTCTCCTTCTCTGTATCCTCATAACTTAGTGCAGACCCAAAAGCTTTCCTTCTTAATAGTAAATAAAATGCATACACTAAGGAAAGAAGTTTTGAGAAAAGCCCCAGTAATGACTGTTTTTCTTCTTGGATTTTTTTTATGTGCTGCACTACTTTTTAGTCAGAACCTCCTACAGGAAGTGAGTTCACATGGGGGAAGATACTTTACTTCGACACCAAATCTCTAGAGTCTATATCAGTAACCAGCATACAGAAGGAATTCAATAAATATTTGTGTTAGTTTGAATGGATGTCCCCCGATAAATTCAGGAGTATTGTTAAAAACTTGTCTCCAGCCTCCAGGCTGGGGAAAGGGTCACTGGGGAAGGTGGGCAGATCCTAGGGTCCAACCCTAAGGTGTTACTGGAGGAAGATCTGAAATTTAACCTAAGGTCTATAGAGTGCCTGAGATCTGCATAGAGTCTCTACTGTCTGGCTGCCTGCGTATCCTTGCTTTTGGAGGTGGAGGTGGTGGTTTTTCTTTCTGCTTGGATCTATAAGCTTCAAATAAATCCCATTTATCCCATAAACCGTGGCTAGTTTAGAGTTTCATCCCGGCAGCAACTGAAGCTTACCACAACAGTATGAATGTATGCAGGAATGAATGAATGAATCAATGAAAACACAGTTCTACCTTCTCCCTTTAGTTAGAATCAGGGCATGAATAATTTCTTATTCTTTTGTTATTATTTTATTGAGACAATGAGCAAGCTATGTAGCCCAGACCAATTTAGAACTCCCTAGATAGCCTAAACTGGCCTCAAACTCATGATCCCCTGCACCAGTTTCCCAAGTGCTAAGATTACAGGGGTGTCACTAGCCTAGCTTTTTTTTGTAAAATAATTTAAATAGCAAATGTCTAAGGATGACATAATTATTTCTAAATAAAATCTTATTTTAGAAGACTTTTGAACAGCTCCCTTCTATGATCCTGGAATCAGGGTTGCCCACTCACAGGGCATTAAAGCTTGTTAAAATATATATATATATATATATATATATATCCTAATCCACAAGAAACAAAACAGGATTCAATATTTCACACAGATGCAATATTCAAGACTTGCTTTCTACTTTTCTCTTTATTTCAAATACCACTAGCAACCCAGAGCCATAAACACTTTCTGATAAACTCACATGAGAACTGCAAAATTCAATTCTATTGTCAGAGCATATGTTTGCATCAATGCAGTGTTCAGAGAAAAGGGACAAGGGCTGTATGATCCCTTTTTGAGAGACCCTCACACAGCACCATGTGCAACTGGCACTTAAGTGATACTTCTGCTGAGGAGGAACAGCTGTTTTTGCATTATGTAAAGCCACTTTTTTTTCTCAGAGTGGCCCTGAAAAGCCAGGGAGTGCAGAAAAAGAGAGAAGAAAGTCCTGGGTTATGCCAACAGACAGAGAATCTTGTTAAAAATTTTAATTATCCTCTTTTAATTGCTCAGTCAAGTCTGGGAGATATTCAACAGCTTCCTACTAGTGGATAAAGTCTGAAATATGTTCATGTGTTCAACACACACATTAAGCCCATCCTTGCAACCAGGCCTTGTACAGCCACTATGGAGGATACAGAGTTTATGGATCTAGCATGAGAGAATGAGAAATTGTGTATGTGTGAGTGAGTGAGCGAGAGAGAGAGAGAGAGAGACAGACAGACAGACAGAGATACAGAGATACACATGGAGAGAAACTGATTCACATAGTCACAGGCTGGCCTCAAACTATGTCTCTGACCTCTTACCTCTACCACCAAGATGCTAAGATCACAGATATGCATCACTACACCTGCTTTACGCTGTTTCATGCATGCTAGACAAGCACTCTTCCATCACAACCACATACCTAGCTCAGAGAAGATATTTTAAAGAAAGTCATCTGTGCTCTAAGCTATTTAAACAGTAGATCCAAAGAATTAAAATTTCCTCAAGAATCTCAGTGGTGGAGGAAGGAAAAAACTAAAGCCCTGGTATCAGCCAGAGGAGGAACTTGCCTCCAGGAAGAGATTTTACACAGTTCTGACAGTTGGTCAGACTGTTTTGCAGACCAGAGCAGAGACAATGCTGATGAGCAGGATCGTGCCTTGACCAGGACTGCTTAGCTACACATTTTTCTTGTCCTCTATTTAAACTTAAAGCTGCTATCTATATCCTGAACATGGATTTGCAGATGACTGGGACCTTTCATTTGTTGCTCTTCCTAATGTGGCCACATTGAATTTTTTTAGTGTATTTTTCTCTTCTTTTTACTATTACTTTTCTCTTTAATTGAACTGTTTGGGATTGTATCAGTTACTTTCTCATTGCTGGGACAAAATATCCAACCAGAAATAGCTTAAGGAAGGAAAGCGTTTTTCTTTGCATTATAGTTTTTTTTTTGTGAAGTCCATCATGACATCATCATATCAGCAAGGAAGAAGTAGAGAGGATGAATGCTGGTGTTCACCTCAATTTTTCCTTTTCATATAGTCCAGAAACCCATCCTAGTGGGTGTGGCTCACAGTTAGGGTGGGTTCTCCTACCTTAGCTAATCTAATCTAATCTAGAAAATCTTTCACAGACATCACCAGAAATTTGTTTACATGGTGATTCTAAATCTTGTCAAGTTGACAAGCAAAGATTAACCATCATATCTTTTGGAGGCTTCCAGGGACCAGGCATTGACCCCCAAATCTTTAGCAATAGGGATAGAATACAAAGTGGTAAGCACCTTGGCAGACACACAAGAGAAGCATCTAATGATTTAAGAGAAAGAGAGACATGATTTACAGTTTACAGAACTTAGTGGTATTCATTTTAGAACAGTGCTTGGAAGGACAATTAGCATTTGGACACGGAAGTAGTTTGTGTGGGATCACCCAAGAGAAAGGAACAACATGAGTGCAGATGCACATAAGACAAAGCCCAAGCTACAGGAAAAATGACACCATTCATGAGGTCTACATTTTGAATCACAAATGCTAAGAGCACAATGTCACCTGCACCTGTGTTGCCTGAATCCTCGAACAAGCTGAAATCTTTATTTTAAGCCTTATGTTTAGGAGACCCCTATGTGGGCTAACAAAGCATAACATGAAGACAAATTTCCCCCAGGGACATGCATTTGATTTATCCCCGTATATTAAAAATAACTGGGCTGGAGAGATGGCTCAGCCATTAAGGTGCTTGCCTGCAAAGCCTAACAACCCATGTAAGGCCAATACACAAAGTGGTGTTTATTTTCAGCAGCTGGAGGCCCTGGTGTACCCATTAGCTCGCTCTCTCTGTCCCCTTGCAAATAAATAAAATATTTTTTAATAATCAAATTAAACAGATAAATGGATATATGTAACCCAAAAGGCATTTTTTCTCTATATGGGACATCTATACCATCCCCTCATCCCCTCCAAAGTTCAGGGAAAATTACAGAAGAAGGCACAGAAAGAATTATGACACAGAAGATAAGAAGAAGTTATGTGGAACCCTGTCATCTGGACTTGGCATAACCATTGCACTCATGAATTCACAGCAGCTGTGATTATCTACACAACATCTGCATGAGATAGGGCCAGTCACCATTTCATCATGGATATGAGAGGGGCTCATGATACCCCAGCCCTGCTGGAGGAGATAATGGCAGCTAATAGTTTCTGAGGGAAGACCAGTCATTTTGATCAGGAGTGTAGCCACTGGGAAGAGGAAGGAAGGAAGGAAGGAAGGAAGGAAGGAAGGAAGGAAGGAAGGAAGGAAGGAAGGAAGGAAGGAAGGAAGGAAGGAAGGAAGGAAGGAAGGAAGGAAGGAGAGGCCCAGTGGGAGTAGGAGCAGATAAGGGAGGGCCATGGGTGCATATGATCAAAATGCAATATGCATACACAATCATATATAATATATGGCTTATATTTGTAGTAGCCAGCTCCACAATTCTGGGATAAACATCTAAACCAGACAAAATTTATGTGAGGAATGGGATTTATTTCATACTTACAAATTCACAGGAAGTTTCATCAATGGCAGAAAAAGCTGACTCCCATTCATAAATCCAAGCAGAGAGACATCACCAAGCAGCCAGCACCACCAAAAAAAGCAGCAAGAAGAAAATCCAGCAGCAAACAAGACCCCCTCCCAGAGATCAAACCTCTCTGCATACCTTTGGGTTGGAAATCATATAGTCCCCCAAACACATCTTTTGGCTGACCCCAGGATCCACGCCCAGTGAGACCTCCTCCAGCCTGGTGGCTAGATAAGTAAGTTATAAGCTTTAATAAAATCCCTGAGTGTATGGGTGACATATATTCAGATTACCACAATATTATATTAATTATACTATTATATAGACATATATAAAATTGTCAAAAAATAAATTTTTAAAGGCAGTTTTTCCTCCTCTGCCACTCACAGCCCACATCTATTACTCTTGTGCACCTCTACTTCGACCCCTCCTGGTCTCTGCTTCTGCAGGATTGGACTCCCAGCTAGTCAACTGGGTGAATTAAGGTACAAATCACAGCCTTGTGCTTTCCACTCAACTCAGAAAATCACCCAATTTTTCAATGATGCCTAAAACTCTTAAATCTTCTAGCCAGTTTATAGTAAATATACGTGTGAAAGACTGCAAAAATTCCTGTCCCATTTTCTACATTTAATGTAGGTAGATGATGGGAGTTTGAAGTTTAACAAACTATATTTTTGGCAGCATAAAATACCACTAACAAAAAGAAAGATGGAACAACAGCCCCAAAAGATAGAAGTCCTTATTGATTTTAATTGGCCTGTGCATAGAATTTAAACAGCATCAGTCTGACTCTACCACACAAAACACTGAGCAAACAAGGGCTGCTTTCCTCCACTTGAGGCCTTTGAGCTGAAATAAGAATGAACAGTTAGCATGGGTAGTATTACTCATAGATGCTTGCTATTAGGCAATTTTCCCCTTTAGAATAAAAATGCCAATTAATCCTTTTGCAAGAACACTGCAATGGAACATTTTAAGCCATTTCTTTTCCAGACCTCCTTTGTGCAACCTTTCACACAGAGATTTGTTGTGTGGGGCAGTCTACATATGGAAAGAAAGCAGGAGCTTGGGGGCAGAAAGCATCAGAGTGGATAGGACCCAATAAAGACCTCACCTGTGGAGGAAAAGAAAAGACCTGAAAAAAGGATTGACTGGTAGGGATAATAGCTAGCTTAGCTGTATTGGTGGGACTGCCCTGGCTGTGCACAGAAGCAAGATCACATTTCAATTGGTGGCTTGCTACTTTCTCAGGTGTTTATAAAGGAGCATGGGGTTTCAGCACATGATTACCATTTCCACCACACCCAAAACAATGCCTGTAAAGTGCTGAGACTCTTCCCTGAGAGTCTGGATTGGTGTCAAGGCTGTGTAGTGCAGTGCTTAGGGGCACATGGACTGGGAGTTGACCATTCAGGGTTAAATTCTGTCTGTATTATTAGCTCTTCATCCCTGGTCATTACTTATCTGTGTTTCAGTTCTCTCTTCAGTACAGTTGGGCTAATAGTACCTTAATGGTTGAGGTCAGAATTATAGAAGCTAATACAAAGTATGTGGTAGGAGTCGTGTTTTTTTTGTCCATAATGAGTTACATTATTTAGTGAGCCAACAATGAGTTGTTATCCCCAATTCCTCATTGCCCCCCTCCCCATACCCAATCAGCTGAATCATTCCTTGTGGCAGGGGACCATGGAGAGCCTAGGAGTCAGCCCAGTTCTCCTTGCCCAAGAGTGTTGTTACTGAGGGGTGCCATAATCTCCCCCACCACGGCTCTCACAATCTTTTCGCCCCCTCTTCCACTCAGTTCCCTGAGTTGTGGTGGGTTTTAAGGCTGTTTTAATGTTGTAAGCTTAGGGGTTTTTGTGTCAAAATCGTTGGTTTCTGTCTCGCTGGCTTATCCTGTGTTGATTGAATGGCTGTGGCTGTGGGTCCCTTGTTCATCCCGTCATTCTCTGCAGGGTTCCATATGGATCCTCCACGATATGACTGTGGTGGCTCATCTCTTGCCAGGATCTCAGCTTTCTGCCTGAGGTCGGTTGGTAGGGTTAGATGGGCCCCAGCTCTCTTGCTGTATCCTGAAAAATACAAACACAATCTCCATCGGAGAGTGAAATCAGTATAGGTTAACAAATATACACAATTCTGCATTACCTAGATTCTATTTTTAGTAGCCTCCCCGTCAATCACTCCCATAGTGCATATTTTCTTGGGAGCCCAAGTGTACGGGATCCGGTGCATATCGCCCTGAATCCCCAGTTCCAGTCAAGGGCTTCTCCTCACTGAGTGGAATATTTGGGCAAATTTAAAAGTTGTTGATTGTC
This sequence comes from Zapus hudsonius, assembly GCA_004024765.1. NCBI lineage: Eukaryota > Metazoa > Chordata > Mammalia > Rodentia > Dipodidae > Zapus > Zapus hudsonius. The sequence goes on along the minus strand of PVHP010038573.1, from coordinate 3,992 downwards.
TCCCCCAGGCCTAGGCTCCTCCATGACACAAGGATTCCGGACCCTGAAGGGTCTCTCAATGCTGATTGATGGCATTCTGTGGTTTCTTCAGCAACAAGGTTTTGCCTCAGGCCTGGGGAGGGCGTTCAAGAGCCTTGAGAGAAATCTGTCTTGTTTTTTGAACCTCATGGGTCACTTTGGTCAACAGCTCAGTGAGAGAAGGAACCAGTGGCTGGGACCAGGGGTTGTCAGACTGATCAATTATTCACAGGCTTAGACATTGTCCCCTACTACTCATGGCCCCTCTTGCCAGTTGATGCCCACTACTTGCTCTATAGGTTACAATATGCTCATGAGAATTTTATGTTTTTGAACCTAATTTGGTTTAGCCTCATGCTTGAGCCATTCCCCTCCCCCCATCCCTTAGACTTCATTCATAACGTCTCACTTCTTTCTACTAGTCTGCATAGAGAAAACCGTTATTCTGGCTAAGGACCGCATATGAGAGAGAGTATGTGGTGTTCAATTCTCTGTTCTTTTGAGTGTTCGCTTAGTAAGATCTCCTTGAAGTCAGAACATATTTTTCCTAAATTTCAATATGTCATTTTTCCTTTCAGCTGAGTAGAATTCCATCATGTAAAATATACCACAATTTCGCTGTTCATTCCTCCATGGATGGGCATTTGGGTTGATTCTAATTCTTGGCTATTATGAATTGAGCTGCTATAAATATAGTTGTACAAATGTTTCTGCGTCGGGATGTGACATCATGCTGATAGATGCCTAGTAGAGAGATAGCTGGGTCCATTGGTAGTTCTATGTCCATTCTGTTCAAGAGTCTCCACACTGCTTTCCATAGTGGTTGAACAAGTTTGCAATCCCACCAGCAGTGAATGAGGGTTCCTTTTTCCCTGAATCCTCACCAGCAGCGATTGTTGTTGGTTTTCTTTATGATTGCCATTCTGACTGGAGTAAGGTGTTTTTTTTCAAATTAGAAGTTCAGGGCTGGGTAGATGGCTTTTGGAAAAAGATCCCCTTCCCAAGGTAATATGAAGGGGAAGGAAATCTCTCTCTGCCCCTGTTTTGCTGCTGGTGTGCATATGGTGCTGGTGATACTCTCTCTCTCTCTCTCCTGTCTGTGTGTGTGTGTGTGTGTGTGTGTGTGTGTGTGTGTGTGTGTGTGTGTGTGTGCTTGGACCTATGAAAGCAGCCAGCCTCTTTCACCATTATAGAACTTGCCCTAGATCTTTAACTTCAGTAAGTCCCTTCCTTCATAACTGTGCCTAGTTTGGAGGTTTATCCCAGTGGCACGTAGCTGACTATGACAGGGACAAAGACAGAACTTGGGCCTCCTCTTACTGACACAACCCATTTGCTGCCCCAGGCAGAGAGAAGCCATCGTCAATGGGCCAAGTGGAGAGGATGGATATGAGTAAGAGTCCTGGAGTGGCCAGGGAGCCATGGACAATAAATAAATAAAGATTGTCTTGAATCTGAGTTGTTACTTTGGGCTTTTGAACAGTGCTGGGACTGATAAGAGCATAGGGATTTAACTGCAACAATACAAAATTTGGGTCTCAAAGAATGTGATAGTCAGGAGAGCAGATGCTATTTGAAAAGCAAGTTCCTAATGGACAAGACCCTGAGGAGGATCTGCATGTAGAGCTGGAGGAGCTGGAGGATAGGAATAGGAGCTGTACTAGCAGGAGAGGCAGCACCAGAAGAAATATTGTGGGTTGAAGTGGCAACATTTGGAGCTTAAGGACTAGCTGAGAAACTTGGAGAACTAGCTGCACTAGACCTTAGGGTCAAATGAAAAGGCTGAAGAAGACCAACATCTTCAATTCCTCATTTGCCAGTGGGATCATATGAGATCAACATGGCCTAGGGACAGATGCTCCTTGCTCTGTTCAAGACAATTGCACTCATGTCTGTAGAAACAATTTCTACCTAAAGTCTTTGGCAATTGGAGCTGCCATTCTCTAATGTAAAACAGAAGGTTTTCTTAAAATAAAAGTTTAACCTAGCAATGATGGCCTTCCTGGACTGCCTGCGACAGCTGGGTGAAGAGACTTGTAGGGGTGAGTAGGGCCTCTATCTGCCTCACAGGATCCATGTGGAGGGAGGCCTGATGGAGGACACCATGGGCAGCAAGGAATGCTGTTCAACAGAACCCATCTGACCATGATGGAGCAGTGGGGAAAAAAAGCTTTTAACTTCATGCTTATCAATTTGATGTGGAGTCTTGCTTGAGACTCAAGGTATAGTCAAAAAGTTAGCTTTCTGTTTTTCTAAATTATTGCAAAAATATCCTCAGATTATAAAAGAGTGCAACAAGTATTTGTTTCAAAAGATGATGGCTGCTGGGCGTGGTGGCTCATGGCTTTAATCCCAGCACTCACTCCAGAGGCAGAAGTAGGAGTGTCTCCATGAGTTCGAGGCCAGCCTGAGACTACTGAGTGAATTCCAGGTCAGCCTGGGCTAGAAGGAGACCCTACCTCAAAATACAAAAGGCAAAACAAAACAAAAAAAATCATATTTTAAAAAAAAAAGATGATGGCTACACGAAGTGTTCATTAAAAAAATATATTACCAGAAAAGGCTTGAGTTTGATTCCCAGCAACACACACACATACACACACACACACACATACACACACACACATGCTGTATTGCCCAGAGCAAACCAAAAGCCAATGCTTTCTTCCTAACATACCTACCTATGTCTTCATTTCCTTGTACCTTACTTTCACTTTCAACTCTACCTAGACATTTCAAGTACAAGAAAAGTTAAAATGATAGAGGACAAGATTACTTATACATAAAAATTATTTAAAAGGATTCACAAAGAATTGAGGCTGAGGATGAGCAGAAAGGGGGTGGTAGGGGATAAAGCAGAGATTGGCAACTTTTCATAAGAAAATAAATTGGGGATACTATATGAAGTGGAACTTCGGGGAGCAGTGAGGGAAATAGACTCTTCAAAGATTATTTTCATGTTGCAATATATAATATATGTTCTTTCTCTTCATTCCTAGGAAATTTTCAATAAATTTATAATCTATTTTTGTGTAAAAACTAAAAAAAGAAACCATAAACAATAGAAAATATACTTAATATTTAACTGACTCAAGATAGGCAAAAACATTCTATGAAACTTTCAATCAGTAGATGATAGCATAAAGAGAGATTATATATTTACTATCAGAAAATACAGAAAATATCAGAAAATTTCCCCCAAAAATGGTGATAAAATTTAAAAACAATATGGAGGGAAATCATGTTAGTATTCTTATAGTTATTAAAATCAATAATAATATTTCAATTAAAAATGAATTTAAACTGAAATTGAACACTAAAATGTGTATTATATATGACAGAATACTCAAATACAAGTGATAATTTAACAAATATATAATATACAGTGTTGTTTTAATAAAAAAAAAAAGAAAAAGGAACCGGTCTGGGTCCGGCTGGAGTTTTCCCAGGACTGCTTCTATTCCCCAGCTGGGAAGAGGCACCGATTCTGGGAGGCAGGGCCGGCTGCTGTCCTGGGCCAGGTGTGCTGCTGGCCGGCTAACACCAGGGCGTGAGCCCGCTCCATATCTGCGGCACAGAGGTGACCGCAGCGAGGGAGGGAGCCCCGTGCTCAGAGCTGAGGCAGGTTCAATGGCTGCCGCGTGGCGGCTGCAGCAGGGGGACCCGAAACCGGGAACCCATGGAGGCATGTCTGTGGGCCTGAGAGCCCTCGGAAGTGTCACAGCTCTGTGTGTTCAGCTCTGGAAGCATGGCTTCCTAGGGGAATCATGGTTCTCCATGTGTTACAGCGCAGTGCTGGGAGAAAAAGCATCCATGGCAAGAAGTCCCAATCACCAAAACCATCCAAAAAACTTTATTGTAACAGTATTGTGGGTTTAAATAGAAATTGAGGAGGAGGGAGAGAAAGAAATGGGCCAGGAGAATTGGCAGAAATCAGCTACCTGTGAATTCCTGCTTTGCATGCGGATATGAGT
>PVHP010038572.1:0-16833 GCA_004024765.1 Zapus hudsonius | reverse complement strand
CAGTTGTTTCTTGTTGGGAGTTTTCTCCAACATGCACACATGGACACTTAGCTGATATTCACACCAAGCATGGCATGGACACCCAAAGAGTAGTGCTAGTGGTCTGTGATGCTTTCCTCCTCTGTAAAATGTGAGTCATCACGTTCTTTTATCAAATTGCTATAAAAACATCAAGAGGGCTGGATAGGTGGCTCAGTTACTAAAGGCACCTGCTTGCAAAGCCAGCCAGCCCAGTTTTAATTCCCCGGCAAGCACAAAGAGCTGGATGCAAAGTAGTGCAAGCATCTGTGATCCCTATGCAAAATCTGTGATCCCAATGCAATGAGGGGAGCCTGGAGGATCCTAAGCTCACAGGCCAGCTAGCCTAACAGTCCTTTGCAGCCTGGCAGCTTGTTCTCAAAGAAGGTGGAGCACAAACTCCTCAAAGTTGGCATCTGCTCTCCCTATGGTGCCATGGCAAGCATGCCCAGGCATACCCACTTCCATAAGTAAGTGAAATCTTTTCAATTATTAAAAGAACATAAGAGACAGTGCACGAGAAGCATCTAAGACTGCTCTGAGAAGATACAGTTTTAGATAATTTTTCCTTCTGTGTAACTAATATTGTGCTGTTCTCATTTAGGGAAAAATTATGAAACCAGAAAATTTTAGTCCCAATCAGACTGTCTCTTCATATAAAGATTTTGCTCCAGAGAGAAAGAGAAACAGGATGAAATTAGACTGTGCAGTAGAGGTGTGGCTTGTCTTTAGTAACCTTGCTTTTCCTTAGCATTATTAGTTGGCTTGTCCATGCATTCTCTTGTTCTTCCTCCATCTACTTGTTACAGAGGCTGGGCCTTCCTTTTCCTTTCAGAATGCTCCCGGATGGTCAGCTGTGCAGGGAAACCACTTAATGCCACCAACATAAATGTTTGTTTCTTTGTTTGTTTTTAAGGTAGGGTCTCGCTTTAGCCCAGACTGATCTGGAATTCACTATTTAGTTTCAGGCTGGCCTCAAATTCATGTTGATCCTCTTACTTCTGCCTCCCGAGTGCTGGGATTAACTATTATTATTATTATATAATATTATTATTTTGTTTTGGCTATTTGCACATTATCATCTTCTTTCACCAACTGTGTTTCATCGTCGATTTTTTTAAGCCACCTATAGACTTAGGAAGCTCCTTTTCCAGGCTCAGTGGGTAAGCGTGCTGAGTGCACAGGCATGAGGGTCTGAGAGGGCACCATTCAGGAGCACTTCTCTCCTTGAAGTGACTCTGAAGAACCATTGGGGGTCACTAATGTCACTCTTTTCTCATCTGTAGCTTAAATCTCAAGTGACCTGACAAGAATATGGATTCAGCTCCTGCTAACCCAGTGGCTTTAGTTCACCTCAGCCCTAAACTGGTTACATACAAGAAATTAGAAATGTTCACTTAATGGCAATGTAGCTTTGAGTTTTAGTTTTGAAATATTTGTTTTGATGCATGTTTTATAATCAGAGAGATATAATATAGAATGTGTCATCAATTCTAATTTGCCATTTAAGGTTCATATAAATGTAATCTGTGTACGTTGGAAGATTCACAAAGTGATTATGTTCAGCAATGAGTGTTGCTAGGTCTTTAAAAAAATCATCTTGTAGTTATTCCTGCATTCCTGAATGTGATATGTTATATGGGGGCAGTTACTAGTCACCCAAAGTCCATGGGTACTGTATTCCTCCAAATCTCTTGCTGATCCCTCGATTGCACATTCCTTGGTGCTGAGTCAAGGGTTCTGCCCTACAGTTTATGTATAACCAAGGGTTTCTCCTGAGAGAATTGATTATATACCTGCTTCTTTCCCTAGCCCAAATTCTGCTAGAATTTGAACATGTCTTATGAGGCTTTTGTTCTGTTTTTGGTGTATGTGTGTGTGTGTGTGTGATGCGTGTCTGTGTGTGAAAATGCCATTGTGTGTGAGCCACAGCACAAGTGTAGAGGTCAGAGGACAACTTTTCAGGGTTGGTTCTGGCCTGCACGTTTTTGTTCTGGTTTTTTACTGCTGCTTTGCTGCTTGCTGGGCTGGCTGGTTTGTGAGTTGCAGGGAGATTCTCCTGTCTCTACCTCTCATCTCACAACCAGCCTGCTGCCGTTACAGAAACCGCCACCATTTCTGGCTTTCACCTTGGTTTCGTAACCTGGGTACTCAGGCTTGACCAGCAGGTGCTTTCTTTATCCATTGGCCATCTCCTCAGTCTCTGATATGACTCTTAATTTTTCAAAAATGTTTTCCCTTATATGTAATTCTTAAATTAAAATAGCACTAGGGGCAAGGGATGTAGCTCATTGGTAGAGCACTCATCTAGCACACTCAAGGCCTTGAGTTTGACCCCCAGCACTGTAAGAAATTTGTTAATTAAATAAAACTAGTGATAGGTTCAAGTATCAGCTGACATTGCTGTGTTAAACATTCTAACACTGACTAGGGGCTTATATTAGTAGCTGTTCATTATTTCTCCTGGGAGTCCATCGATTTAATCTGGGCTCTGCTGGGAATGGCTCTCCTCCATGTATCTGTTTTCCTTCTGGTATCTTGGGTAGGTTCCTCTCAGGGAGATGGAAGAGTTTTTAAAGGTCAAGTTGAAACTTTGTAAAGACTCTTGAAGACTTTCACAGGTCTTGCATCCTTACTTCTAACCCAGAAAAAAAAATCACATAATAAACCCAAAGAGTGGTGGTGTCCCTCCCTCAGTGGGAGGACCCTGGAAAGTTACTTGGCAGAAAGTCTGAAAATTTGGAACTAACAATGTAATCTCTCCCAGTTCAGTGAGATAGCCTACAAGTAGCATCAGTACTATGTTACAAAGCTCAATATTTGAGCTCACGCAGCTCTTAAAACCCTGACGGATCTGGGTAGCAAGCAGCCCTTCCTCAGGAGTCATTCCATGAAAGTACCAAGGAGGTGAGCACCCCAGCCCCTTCTGTGCGGTTTATGTCTGAGGGCTTCACTGTGTTTGACACTGTTAAGCTGTGAGGCTTCAGGAGCCATAGACTTACAAAATACAACATGGGCAAATGTTTAGAAGGTAGTGTGACAGTTCAAATAGTAAAACTGACTGCACATAAAGGGAGGCAAAACCAACTCTGCTTTTTGAAAAAGCAGCAAGCCTTCTGGAGAAAAGACTGTTCATATTAAATTCTAAAAGATGGACAAAGCTGGGCATAGTGGAGCACACCTTGAATCCCAGCACTCACAAGGCAGAGGTAGGAGGATGGCTGTGAGTTTGAGGCCAGCCTAGGACTACAGAATGAGTTCCAAGTCAGCCTGGGCTAAAGTGAGACGCTACATTGAAAAACAAACAAAGAATATGGACAGGTGCTCATTCCCTGCATAGCAGGCTCACACAGAGAAGGACTATTTGTGGGAAATATAATAGCAGCCCGTTAACTCTCAAGAAGCTGAATAGAACAGAATTCCCTTGTTTGTTCTTAGATAATACAACAGTCTCCAAGAGGCAGTGAATGTCTGTGTGGTTCCCCACCTACTTCTGACATTATGTCATGAGTAGTTCTCAGACTTTGGAATGATCAGAGTCACCTAGGGGGCTTGTTATCACAGCCCTGTACCAAAGCCCCAGATTCTTACTCAGTGGTCCTGGAACAGCTTGGGAGAACTGGCATTTCTGACAGGTGCCCAGGTGATGCTGGTCTGGGGATAATGATCTGAGGACTATGGGCTTATTGAATCGTTCCTGCGTGTCTGGCACTGTGCAGTGTAGTGACATAGAGAGAGGACAGGGAAGCATCCTGCCCACTGTGAGTGTCAGTGACAGAGGTGTAAACGTGTGATGGCAACGACAGTGGGAAGGATGCGGTCTCACATGGAAGCACATGCTATGGGACTGCACTGGGGACATCCAGCGTGGAATGAGGCCAGAGGCTAAAGTGTGGTGAGAACCAGAAAAAACCTTCATCCTGAGCTGAATTAAAACAAACCAAAATATTTGCCATTTAAGAAAAATCAAAGTGGGTCGGAGGTATAGCTCATTAGAAGTCAGTGGAGCACCTGCCAGCAGGTACAAAGCCTTGGGTTGGGCCCTTGGCACCAAAAGGAGGGGAAAGTCATAAGTACCAACAAATAGAAAACTGAGCTCGAATTGTGACTTTTTACAAGACTGATAGAGCCATCTGAAATGTTGCCTGAAAATCAAAATATTTTAGACAGGCTTTTGCTCATATAGGTTAGGATAGCACAGGACTGCATCAGTTATTTCACACATAAAAAATATCCTTCCTTTACTAATTTGTTCTACTCATATTCAGCTGATTTTAAGAACCCAGATAAATATGTCTGTCATGTGTAGTTCTGTGCTTTTAAAACAAGAACTGGTAGGAGTTTTATGTGCATCAGGATGCAGACAAAACATGACAGCGAGAGAAGCAGGGCTGGCTAGACGGCCCACCTATGAATCCCCCCAGCGCCACCAGGTACCCACTGTGTTTGTAGGCCAAGCAAACCTATATTCTAGCCTCAAGAGCGGCTCTTGAGGAGTGCAGTGTTGTGGACCTGGACAGGCTTAGAGATCACTCTCATGAGGGATAATGAACTGAGTGAGGGCCACATGGGGCAGGAACTGGTTAGAGGTATATTTGAAACTGATGTTAATTGGCCATGTTGTATTCCTGGCCAGTATGAGGGAGGCAGAAAGTAGTACCCATGTGGCTGGGCCTCCTGAGAGTCCGGTTCTCCCACTGTGGGTCATGACCCCATGTGGGATTGCTTAATGGGGGGTTTCTGTAAAGGTTCCTGAATGTACAGTGACCAAAACCTCAAAATCTAATTGTATCAGGCATGGTGGCACATGTCTGTGACCCCAGCACTCAAGAGGCAAAAGGATCCCCACAAGTTCAAGCCAGCAAGGGCTACATGGTGAGACCGAGTCACAACAAAAGACAAACAAAATCACATGTCCAGTGACTGAGGTGCGTCTGACAGCACTTGCCTGTGTTGTATTGGTTCTGAAAAACAACTTGTACACTTTGCATTGCACATGCCTCACACCATGAAACCCCAATCAGCCTGAAGGGCCTCAGCTTGTAATTTTGTGAACGTCAGTATTTTTACTGCACATGTACTTATCTGTTCTTACATAAGCATAATGACTTAATTATGTAAAACACTTCTGATATTTCCTCAGCATGTATCAAATTAGTATACCTTTGGATTGGATGGTTTTAGAATATTTAATTTTAAAAATTGCTGTTTGAGTTGCTGACAAGTTTCATTAAAAAAAAATGGAGATAGACACCAACAATACCCAACACAACCCAGGGCAAAGGTCCAGAGACACTTACGATCTCAACAATAAAGCAGACTTAAAACTCACCCACCATGACTCAGGGAACTGAGTAGAAGAGGGGGTAGGAAGAATGTAAGAACCATGGTGGGGGAGAATATCCAGAGACATCGGCCCCCTCAGCAACAATGCACAAAGGGGGAAGAAAAAAAAGAAAAACTGGATCCCTCAGGTACAGTTCATCCCCCCTAACCTATGGACAGATCCAGTATGCACACCGAGGAAGGACCCCTGTGGGTAGGGGACAGAGAAGAGGTAAATGGGAACACTTTCACAACAGTTTCTCATAGAATGTATATACTTATCATAAATATATTTTAAAAATAAGTGGAATTGGACTGGAGAGGTTGCTCGGTGGTTAAAGATGCTTGCTTGTAAAGCCTGATGGCCTGAGTTTGATTCCCCAGTGGCCATGTAAAGTCAGATGCACAAAGTGGTACATGCATCTGGAGTTTGTTTGCAGTTGCAGGAGGCCCTGGAAGGCTCATACTCACTCTCTGTCTTTCTTTCATCTAAATAAATAAAAATAATTTTTAAAAATGGAAAAAAAAATCATTCAGTCAATTTTAGATTGGGGAATTAGGATAGAATGTCCACCAATTTCTGAAATGGCCCTAAACATCCTTCTGCTGTTTTGTATTACGTATTAAAGGTACATTGATGATAATAAAATAGAAATATGGATCCTCTTTGAGGAAGCATTGAGGATTGTCTGCACCCTGCAGCATCAACTATTCAGCCAAGATTTAATTCTTTATATAAAAGTAAACAAGCACACCCATCCCAGTGACATGCAAATTGTCTTTTGTCTTAAATAAATGATAAAGTCATATGTATATCAAAGAGATGTTTTAAAATAAAGTGTGTGTATGTGCATGCTGTTTGCAACATGCCTGTGGAGCTCAGAGGACAACTGCGAATGTCCTGGATGTCATTCCTTAGGAACATCATCCACTTTTTTTTTTTTTTTGAAGTTGGGTCTCACTTTATTTTTTTTTTATTGTCCATAATGAGTTACATTATGTAGTGGGCAAACAATGAGTTGTTATCCCCAATTCCCCGTTACCCCCCTCCCCCATCCCCAATCAGCTGGATAACCTCCTCCATGGGTCGACTGGATCAGTCCTTGTGACAGGGGACCATGGATAGCCTATTATTCAGCCAGGTTCTCCTGGCCCTAGAATGTTGTTACTGAGGGTTGCCATGCCTCTTGATAGTCTCCCCCACCACGGCTCTCACAATCTTTCTGCCCCCTCTTCCGCTTAGTTCCCTGAGTCGTGGTGGATGAATATTAAGGCTGCTTTAATGTTGTGAGTTTAGAGGTCTTTGTGTCGAAAATCATTGGTTTCTGTCACCCTGGCTTATCCTGTGTTGATTGAATGGCTGTGGCTGTGGGTCCCTTGTTCATCCCGTCATTCTCTGTGGGGTTCCATATGGATCCTCCATGATATGACTGTGGTGGCTCCTCTCTTGCCAGGATCTCAGCTATCTGTGTACGGTCGGTTGGTAGGGTTAGATGGGCCCCAGATCTCTCGCTGCATCCTGAAAAATACAAACATAATCTTCATTGGAGAGTGAGATCAGTATAGGTTAACAAATATACACCATTCTGGATTACCTAGATTCGATTTTTAGAAGCCTCCCCGTCAGTCGCTCGCATAGTGCATCTTGTCTTGGGAGCCCAAGAGTACGGGATCCGGTGCCTATCGCCCTGAATCCCAAGTTCCAGACAAGGGGTCCCCCTCACTAAGTGGAAAATTGGCCGAATTTGAAAGCTGTTGATTGTTTCCCCCAGGCCCAGGCTCCTCCATTGCACAAGTGCTCCTTTCTTGGTTTGCTGTTCTCTCCCAGTTGGAGGTGTGGTCAGCCTACTCATGGCCGCAGATTGTGTTTCATGTCAGTGGTCTCTGTTTACTCCAGCTGTCATTGATCAGTTTCCCCTGGGAGCCTGTGCAGTGCCTTCCAGCACTACACTAACTGCCTTCTGGTGGCTGGATACTGTTCCAGATCTTGAAGGGTCTCTCGATGCTGATCGATGGCATTCTGTGATTTCTTCAGCAAGAGGGTTTTGCCTAAGGCCTGGGGAGGGCACTCAAGAGCTTTGACAGAATTCTGTCTTCTTGTTGGAATCTCATGAGTCGCTTTGGTCAACAGCTCAGTGAGGGAAGGAACCGGTGGTTGGAACCAGGGGTTTCAGGCTGGTCTAATTGTTCACAGGCTTAGACTCTTTCCCCTACCACTCATGGGCCCCTCTTGCCAGTCGACGCTCACTACTTTCTCAATAGGTTACAGTATGCTCGTGAGGAATTTTATGTTTTTGAACCTAGTATGGTTAATCCTCATGCTTAAGCTATTCCCCTCCCCCCACCCCTTACCCCTCATTCATAACCTCTCACTTCTTTCTACTAGTCTGCATAGAGTTTACGGTTATCCTGGTTAAGGACCACATATGAGGGAGAATATGCGGGCGTTTGATTCTCTGTTCTTTTGAGTGTTAGCTTAGTAAGATCTGCTCGAAGTCAGACCATTTTTTCCTAAATTTCGATATGTCATTTTTCCTTTCAGCTGAGTACTTTTTTTGAGACAGGGTCTCTCGTTGGCCTGGAGCTTGCCTTTAGGCTAAATTGGCTGCCAGTGGGTCCCAGGGAGCCTCCTGTCTTTGCCTACCCAGCACTGGGGTCACAAGAATGTACCACCCTGCCTGACATTTTTACATAGGTTCTAGGGATCAAATTCAGGTCCTCATGCTTGGAAGACAGGTACTTTACCATCCGAACTACCTTCCCAGCCCTACAACAAATGTCTTTATGACTTATTATCGGGAAGTGCTGATTTATATACCTATAAGTGGAACATTTTCTCAGGCAAATAGTAGTCACGAGTGGGAAGAGTTTAAGCCCTGGTTTAGAAAAGCTAACTATACTAACAAGCATGTTTGCCTTGGCAATAAAGACATAGTGTCTTTCTAATGAGACAATTGTGGACAGTCCTGTCACTCAACCTATAAAGGTAGCAATCTTTTAGGTATAATGGCCTGTGAAGTATCAAGCCAACTACTCATTCACATTTTAAATTAAAGCTATGTAGAACATTTTATTTTAAATGATGGCACCCACTGATAAAGGGAGCTAACGTCAGGAAAAACATAAATGTAATGCTCAAATTTTTAAAATTATTTTTAAGTATATCTTTATTATCCATAATTAGGTATACTAAATGAGCAAATAATGTGTTGATGTCCCCAACTTCCAGATTTCCCTCTTCCCTGTCCCCAAATTGTGTGACACAATGTATTTTCCTTGAAGATGAACCATCACTGCAAGTTAACAATCCTTTTACAAGTTAAATTGTCATCTTATATTATCTGATTAATAATGAAATCTTGTAACTTTTTCTCAGCATACCTCTGTGGATGGATACACTGAACCACACATCCAGCCTACCAAATCAAGTAGCAGACAGAACATCCCACGGTGTAGAAACTCCATTACATCAGCAACGGACGAACAGCCTCACATTGGAAACTACCGTTTACAAAAAACAATAGGGAAGGGAAATTTTGCAAAAGTCAAATTGGCAAGACATGTCCTAACGGGCAGAGAGGTAAGTTTTCATGATCCCTTTTCTAAATATTTGCCTGGATGTCCCAAGAGTCCTAGAAATCACTTTCTCATGACTGACATTGGGGAACAAATAATAGTTGTGATGTGGTAAACATGGAAAATATAAGTCTAGATAATCTAGATAAATCTGTTTCCTGGTGTCATGTTGACCTTTGAACATTTAGGGAAGACTCACCCCTGCCTCGTAGCATCCCATTGACCCACTGTGCTTCAGGTGGGCTTTCCTCAGTCTATGTCTCATCCTCAGGGCTGCCTTCCCTTAGGATCAAGGCTACAATAAGCTCTCATGGAATACTGCTTAAGTGAAATTAGGTGTAAGTATGTAGAAAATTGCCCACTATATTTTTTCTGTTTAGAGGACACATCAAGCAAATATCACTATACAGATGATTTCCTCAAGTAATGAATAAATTGGATTTCTAAAATCCCGTTTTATAGTAGGGGTGAGGTATTGAGAAAGGGTATCATGTAGCCCAGGCTGACCTTGAACTTCTTGAACTTGCTGGCTTTGCCTTCCTGACTCTTCAGAATCCACTGGGATTATAAGCCATCATAGTCCCATGTTTTAATAATTGTTTTATATAGTAAAATTTAAATTTGTGAACATATTACATTGTATATCGGGGTTATAGAGTATTTCAATAAACATTCAGCAGTTTGTGTTAGGATCTGGTTAGGACATTATTTTTATTATTTTAGATTTCAGTCATGAAGTTCTTTTAATAGGCTCTCATTTTGCTTTCCGTGTAATAGATTTTTTCATTTCCCAGTGAATTTAGTTCTGTCCTTTTTACCCAACCCCCTGGAGCTAGTCAGCACCAGCTCCACTAGGCGGAGCCTTTGAGGATATTCAAACTGACTTTCTTACAGTCAGCTTGCTGGAAAAAAAGCATGGGCACACTTTATTCAAAAACAGTAATCATTTCTAAGCTCTTTTCTCCTGTATCTGTTGCTTATCAAGATCATGAGTAAAAGATTAAGATACAGGGTCTTTTTTATTAAAAGGAGAAATATGGAAAAAAATAGAAAAGGCTTAATTGGCACAGCATCATGGGGGCTAATGATATCTCAATGAAGAATATTCTAAGGCTGATAAATTATCAAAACCTTGTCATCCGATCATGTGAGCATTCAAATAGAAATAAATAATATACAGTGAAAATGAAACGAAAGACATGTTTTATCCATTGAAATATCTCAAATGTAGTTTAACGATTCTCTTTTTTAGGTCGCTGTGAAAATAATAGACAAAACTCAGCTAAATCCCACCAGTCTACAAAAGGTATTCAATTAATTTAATAAGCCATCAGAACATGAGTTTATTGTTAATATACAATGCTGTATAAAGTCAGTCACCTGACATTTTTTGTTAGCTGCATTTCACCAGTAAGCTTTTTGACTGGCCAAAAGATGTTTGAAATGACCTGCTGCTAGCTGAGAGAGCATTGTTCACCCAAAGTTCTTGGGACCAGAAGTGTTTCAGATTCTGGACACTTGTGCATGTTGTAAAGTATTACATATCACCATATAAATTTGTCTTCCTGTTCAGTAGAATTAAGCTTTTCATCCAATATTGGAAGGAATTTAGAATTCTTCTTGGGTGAAAGCCTAGTTATAAGTTAATGTTGCCCACAAGTGAACTTTCTTTCATTTCTTCGGTTGGGTGTTTTTCTTTCATGTGAACTTGTTGTTGACAGGACTCCCTGTAAACAGTATGAATCCTCCCCAAAGGTTGAAAAGTACACCTGTCATGATTCTAATGTTAGATTAAACATTTGCATTTGTGAATCAAAATTCCCACTTGGCTCAGTTTCAGATCACTTGCTATTATTTTTATACCTTTTTAGACATCTGTCTCTGTACTTCCCTGAGGTTCCCTTTAGATTTCAAAGCTGATATTTCTGTGCATTGTGAACACGAACATTTTGCTAGTTTCTTCTTTCTCTGTGAATGTGAAACAACATATTATAGGTCTTTTCTGGGGAAGTCTTTCCTTGTAACACCAGTTTTTCAGCTAGCCCAAAGCATTTGTAAGTGACAAAAGGCACTCTTTCTGGGCTGATGAATGACCCAAAGCTACCAGAATTTTACTGGACTAGAAACACAGTGAGGTAAATGTTTGCTGACCCATGTGCTGAGAGCCCTTTAAAATGCACAAACTATCTAACTATGTCCTAGGGCCTCGTCCATGTCCACCAGCTTTTATTCTTTTCCTGCATTGAGTTATGGGTTTCTCTGATAAGCTGAGAGATTTAGAGCTTCTTGCCAGAAAGATGGGGAGATGACCCAGCAGGTGAGAGTGTTTGCTCTAGAAACACAAGGACCCAGCTTATTCCCCAGCACCCTCACAAAATAGCTGGGCACACCTAGAACCTTAGCACCGAGCAGGGTCAGAGACAGGAGCTCTGTACTCATTTAATCTAGATTCAGTGAGAGATCCTGTCCAAGAAATAAGGGTAACAGAGGAGGACATCCCCAATGTGCTCCTGGCCTCTCGCATGTACCCATCTGCATGTATCCCACCAAAATTACTTCTTGCTCCTTACCAGTAATGTAGACTTCCTCTCTTCCGACATGGCCCCGAAAAGGTCATGTAGCCCATGGTTTTGTTGTAGGAATGTGGTCATGGCGCTGGTTGCCACTTTACTTCTCTGTATAACTGAAGGATCTGCTTGCTGATAATCATGTCTGTTATAGATTTTGCTGATCTTTGCTTGTAACATCTTGCTTTCCCAAACAGGGGCATAAAAAATGATGCAGTTGTAGTTTCTGTGCAAAGTTTTTTTTTTGGGGGGGGGGACCAACCATGGCTTTCGATGGCTTCTTCTCACGATAGAACATTCAGCATTTGTCTTACCCATTTTATCAGCCATATCTCCTGGTTAGTCATAGCCAAAATAAATGAATAAATAAATAAGCCTAAATAAATAGATAGCCAAAATTAAATAAGTAAATAAGCCTAGATAGATAGATAGACCGATAGATAGATAGATCGATTGATCGATCAATCGATAGATAGATTAGCAAGCAGAGCAATGAAGAGTAAGCCATTTGTTTTCTCTCAGACCATGCCTCCATTTCTTCAGCATCCCTGGTAAAGGGCAGATAATGATGGAGTCTGCAAATTTCTTTTTAGAAGTGTTTGGTTAAACCATGTTCTGTTTGCTCTGGAGTAGCTGGGCCCCTCTTTCATCCTCTCCTGTGTCAACTATGATTGTATCAGCTGTTTCCTTCCTTTACCCACTGTAGTGACAGGTAGAAGGAATCATCTATTTAAAACTTCTAAAATGTAAAAACTCATTGAGTTCTGGAATGGTTAAGTGCCTTCAGCGTTGTTCACACACTAAGCTTACATTGTGTTTAAATTCGTGCAGGCTGACTTGGAGTTTTTATAATACAGAAAGTATTTGAGGATTCCTTTTCCAGAGCATGAGTCTCACCTCATATTTTCATGGTTTTGGGTGTGAGTGACCCACACTAGTGATCCCTGGGGATCTTTAAGTAATACAGTGATGTTGAATGAAAAACAAAGCAATGAAACAGTTTTGCTCATTACTAACAAGCTTCACCTATGGAATAATTATCATTTTATCAGAAAATATACTTGCACCCATTAGTTCATGCACATGTATATGACAGAGTCTGTGTGATCTAAGGTCACCAGAGGGCAGTGCCTCTCTGCTACTCTTGTTATACATACCTCCTAGGCATTGTGTATTAACTTACATGTGTTTATTTTTTTCTGTGTTGAAAAGTCCACATACACAAATAAAGGCTTTTTGAGTCAGAGGTGATTTCCTGAGTGGCAAAAGCTGAAATGAAAATAAAAACAAGAGTCAGGCATCATAGCACATGCATGTAATTCCAGCTACTAAAGGGACCGAAGCAGAAGGATTATGGGGTTTGAGCCCAGCCTGGGCAAGTGAAACCCTACTTCTGAATTAGTTAATAATTAATTAGTTAAAATAAAAACAAGACTACAAGTCAGAATTATGTTGTTAAGTAACAAGTGGCTTCACTAAAGTTATGTAGAATGTGACCCTCTGAGCTTGAAGTGACTTGTAGTGAAACTCTTTCATCATTGATATCTGACATTAGACTTTGAATAGATCATCCGTTATTGCTGTTATGAGTTTTTCCAGATAATGAATATCTGAAATACCAAGACCTCTACAGTACACTGATTAATTTTCCAGAACTTTTCACAGAACAGTCACTGGCATGCTGAAGAATGTGGCCACTGAAGGTAGAACAGAACCATGCATGACTCAGAATTCCATCTCTTACAAATTATCAAGAAAAACGAATCGCAGAGGTGTTGGCAAATACTTTTAAGAAGAGAACATGAGGTCGTTAGTGATACTTCTGAGTCCCCGTTGGTGTGAGTTGGAAGATCAGTTACTCTCACATATGCCTGCTTGAGGTCATATCTCACTGTATAGCGCCATACACTGTACACATACAGTGCTTGTCACGTGTGTGCTCCACGTGAAGGAAAAACGTTAACCAATTCTTTCGTGGGTCAGTGAAAGCCTACATGAGAAGAGAATTTAGTATTAAGCTAGGTTGTAAATGAGAAAAACTGCCTTTAAATCAGTAAAGATGAAAAGCTTCAATGTTTTTTTTTCTTTTTGCTTCTCTTTTGTCATGTTTTTGGCATTCTGCAAAAACTATACTACCAGCCAAGTAAGTAAATGAGATGATACCTAACACCTACTTACTCATCACTTCATTCTCCATGAAATAAGCAGTCGACAACATGCCTCTGACCTTGATGTAGTTTTGAACAACATACTGAAAATAAGGATTATCATGAAACCATAGTTAAAAATTACACATGTTTAACATATACTCTAAAGAATCAGTGGTAAATAGACCTTTCACACAGAAATAAGATTGACTTTGAGAGGAATGATGTTCAAGATTTTTGAGAAAGTGATAACAATAAGATTAATATACCTGTCTTAAATATTAACAGTTTATATTGTGAGGCTTTCTGAGACCAAACTGTGTCTCAAGTAGTTCATGGCTCAAATGTGGTGCCTCAACTTGGTTTACCCTCTTTGGTGTTTGAATAACTTCAGGTATCTCTTAAGAATGTCAGTCCTTATACTTGCTTGGAGGGGAGAGAGATACCATGATCTTGAATGGCAGTCCTTATACTTACCTAGAGGGGAGAGAGAAGCCGTGGTGGAGAATAGAAGTCTTCCTTCCACCATGACCTGGTGATATTCTGTCCCGATTGTCTCGCTATATCTACTTTGCATCCTTGAAGACACTATGGTGGCTTGAAAGTGAAATGTTTAAACTATTTTTAAAAGTACCCCTTCAACCGCATAAAGTAGTTATATAATCCCAAGGTCTGCCTCCAATGACACACCTCCTCCAGCAAGGCTTCACCTCCCAAAGGCTAAACCAATAAGAGGTTTAATCACAAACAAATGAGGCTGTGGGGACATTCTGCATTCACACCACCACACACACTCACATTCATACATACTTACATAAACAAGGCAACCTGATCAAGATTTCTTGGTTGATCTAGGCCATGGTTCTACCCAAATCTTACTGATCCCCAAATCTAAGTTCTTTCTATGCATCCTGCTGTTTCCCATGGGTGGTAGTTTGAAAATATATGGCCCTATAGACTTATATGGTTTATTAAAATTAAACTTGTAGCCTGGATCGTCAGCCCTTTAGCTGGAAAAGTGTCATAGGGGGTGGATCCCGAGTCTCTTCCTAAGGTGTCACTGGGGGTGGATACTGAGTCCTTCCCTAAGGTGTCACTGGGAGTAGATCCCAAGGTGTCACTAGGGGGTGGATCCTGGGGTCCATCCCTAAGGTGTCACTGGGGGTGGACTCTGGGGTCCATCCCTAAGGTATCACTGGAGGTGGATCCCAAGGTGTCACTAGGGGTGGATCCTGAGTCACTTCCTAAGGTGTCACTTGGGGTGGATCCTGGGTTCCATCCCTAAGGTGTCACTAGGAGTAGATCCCAAGGTGCCACTGGGGGTGGATCCTGAGTCCATCCCTAAGGTGTCACTGGGGG
Organism: Zapus hudsonius; assembly: GCA_004024765.1. Lineage (NCBI taxonomy): Eukaryota > Metazoa > Chordata > Mammalia > Rodentia > Dipodidae > Zapus > Zapus hudsonius. Next base: position 1,841 of record PVHP010038572.1, on the reverse strand, counting down.
TGGATCCTGGGGTCCATCCCTAAGGTGTCATTGGGGGTGGATCCCAAGTCCCTTCCTAAGGTGTCACTGGGGGTGGATCCTGGAGTCCATCCGTAAAGTGTCACTGGAAGTAGATCCCAAGGTGTCACTAGGAGTGGATCCTGAGTCCATCCCTAAGGTGTCCCTGGGGGTGGATCCTGAGTCCCTCCTTGTCATAGTCAGCCACATGCCGCTGGGATGAATATTCAAACCAGGCACAGTTTATGGGAGGAAAGGATTTATTTGTAGCTTTAGATACAGGGGAAGTACCAGAATGCAAAAGAGGCTGCTCCCCTTTCACGGGTCCAAGCAGAGAGAAAAACCCACCACCTACACTACACACACACACTAACAAACAGGCAGGAGGGCAAGGAGAGAATTCTTTCACCTTTATATAGCCCTAGGGTGGGGTCTTGCAATTATGTCCCAGACTTAATGGCTTCCTGAGTCTCTGGAATTTTCTTCCCGTACTGCCCACACAGAAAAGGATGTTTACTTCTAGCTCCTTTGAGCTTCCTTACATCCTGCCACCTACTGAGAGGCTGCCTTCCTGTGAACATCCTCAGAGACCCACCCAAGATTACTTGAAAGGTCAAGTTGACAACAAAACTTAACCATCACACTCCCTAAGGTGTCACTGGGGGTGGATCCTGGAGTCCAGCCCACAGGTGTGAGAGAACAGTGTGTACTCTGTGGGTTTGTGAGTGCTGGTGCTGGTGTGTTGCTTGCTGCAGTTGATGCTATGTGTTTGGATCTATAGACGTAAGCAGTTTCTTCTGCCATTGATGGAATTTCCCCTGGATCTATAAGCTGAAATAAACCCATTCCTCCCATTAAAAAGTTCCAGTTATGGTAATCTAAAAATCAAACTCAATGCCACAATACCCTAGTCCCCTCTTTCCCCTCCACCTCACAGACCACTGACCCCACTGCTGCCTTATCTCCCTGCTTCCTCCAGCTTCAGTGTTAGCTCTCATCCGTTCATCCTCGTTATACTGGCTACCACAGCTCCCCACCCCACCCCCCACACTAATTCTGATTCCCCCTTGTCGTTTAGTCCACTCATTTCAGCCTGATTCACTTCTTCAGGGAAATCTTTCCTCATTCTCCACAACAATGTCTGATCCCTCTGCCCTCCTGGAATCAAGCTGTCATAATAACTAAGGCGCTCTTTCTTTCAGTTTTTGGTAATAGTTTACTTATTCTTTGTTTTTTATTTTGCTTGTGACTTAAAACCTCTCATTGCTTGCCTTTTATTGACTAGTGTGCATTCGTCCATTTCTGCTTTCTCCCAGCCTACTTTTGTTTATTATGGAGAACTTTCTCTGGAGGAGGCAGGACGAGGGTAGGAGTCTGGAGGTCACGTGTGAATTTTAGCCTGGCTGCTTCAAAAGTCATGGCCTCTTTTAGTTATTTTAAGACTCATTCCCTATTTTAGTCTAAGTTTGGGAGTTAGTTGATATAGCGAACTAGCCTATTTTTAAATTTTGGATGAAGACTTCAAAATGTCTTTTCCATTAAAAATTGTTTTCTCAAGAAATTTATTTATTGAATAGGAATGTTTCATTTCTAAGCCTTTTAAAAGAAACAAACATGAAGCTACAGTTGACGCCCCAGGTGCCTCTTCTTGGTTCCAGTCCTGTCTCTTCCTCCTAGAAACAACCTTCATGGGGTCTTCTTATACACACTCACATCTTTCAGAAGTACTTTACTTGTGTTTGTCTATACACAAAATACTGTATATTTCTTATTATCAAGCTTCTTGCCCATCTGCAACTTCCTTCTATTTAACCTTGTCCTGTAGATTTATTTATGTTATTTAT